>CM059228.1:6644873-6802373 GCA_030347435.1 Clarias fuscus
GGAATTCTTGCTGGATGGAATGATGAAGTTGGAATAAAAACATTGGACATACACATGCCCACCCAGTGCTGGGTGTAACACGTTACGAAGTAACACAGTACTCATTTTACCTTTTTGATGTAACAAGTAATCTAACGCCTTAGGTCCACCATTCAAGTACTCAGTTACTTAGTTACTTTTTCTAAAATGTAATCCGTTATTCAGACAATTATGTAATCCATGAGCCAGATAGCAGTAATTCCCAATTCATTATTGTGTGTGTGTGTGTGTGTGTGTGTTGTGTGTGTGTGTGTGTGAGAGAAAGCCCCGTGTCAACACGCCCCGCCCCCGATTACCCGCCCTGCTCTCTTATTCCTGCTGTTATAGCCCCTATCCCACCTATGCGGAAAGATGAAAACATCGTCTCAGGTTACTTTGCCAAAACACGTGTCAAAACACACCAAATATTTTTGGCTTATATAACCTTGGTCAGGTAACGTCATCTGATGAGGTGCATCTGCAGGTTATAAATAGGAGTGAACCGGAAACATCCTCAGGTCAATTTTGTCTGAAAAGACGTCCAGCCATGCCAGCAGTGCGGCAGGTAACAAGGGTTACAGCAAAGTAACCCGAGACGTTCCCTTTCAAAAGCTACACTCAATGCTGCGTGAAAACGCTATGGGAACGAGAATACCAACGCTGCCGCACTGCAAGTATCTGGACCACCAGGTTGTATAGGGTGTGTGCACAATAGCCAAAACAGACATAACTTTTGGATGCTCAAGGACCCGTGTAGCATGGACATCCAAACTATAAAACCTGACAAATGTGTGCGGAGAGGCTTTCGGAGGAAATGCATGAAGGCGTAATCTGGGCCACATATGGGCCATCGCCTCCAGACCAAGGGGAGCTGGAGAAGTCAGAGAGGAGTAAAGGGGACATTGTGCTGTTTCTTTCAAGGCAAAGAGGTCCACATCTGCTACATTAAATCTTTCCCAGATTTGACTGACCTCGTCGGGGTGGAGTTTCCATTCCCCATGTGTCATGGCTTGTCTGGATAGCAAGCATTCGTATGCCACGGAATGTAAATTGCCCTAAAGGACAGGAACTTGTCCTGTGCCCAAAGCAGAACCTAGTGATTTATTTATGAGACTACCATAGTGTTGTCCACCCGCACTAGGACATGGTAGCCTCTCAACTGCTGGAGGAAGTGTTTCAGGGCCAAAAACAGAGCGATCATTTCGAGGCAACTGATGTGCCACGTGAGACGATGATGTGATGACCTCTCCAGCTCCCTTGGGCTGGATGGCGATCTAAGACCACACCCAGAAACCGGGATCTGAATCACATAGAAAGGGTACGAAGCCCTCGGCACGTAACCCTTATTTGGCTTTGGGGATTGGCCCTTAAGTGAAATCCCCTTGCTCTTAGCCACAACCGAAACCCTCTCATGTGCAGAAGGCCCAAAGGTATCACCGTGGATGCCATGAGACCTAAAGATCTCTGAAAGTGATGAACAGTCACCTTCTGGCATAGCTTGACTCCCATCAGGGTGTTGACGATGGATTCAACACAAACGGGAGACAACTGTGCCCACATTGTGATCGAATCCCATGTGACACCCAAATATGTTGTCCTCTGAACAGGAAAGAGAACGCTTTTCATGGTGTTTTTAGGTTGAGTCTCAATCCTAAAGAATGGACATGAGTTAGGACTACATCCCGATGTCGAAGCGCTAGCTCCTGAGACTGAGCCAGAATCAGCCAGTTGTCTATATAATTCAAAATACGGATGCCCTTGAGTCAGAACTGCATCCTTGCATTTTGTATATGTGTGGGGTGACAGAGCTAGGCCAAATTGAAGGACCCGATACTGGTAAGCTTAGCCCCCGAAAGCGAACCTCAGGAACTTCTTGTGTTGTGGCAATATTTCTATATGAAAATATGTGTCCTTCAGGTCGATTGTGACAAACCAATCTTCTGGTTGGATTTGAGAAACAATCATTTTGAATCTGAATTTCCTGAGACAGTGGTTCAAGCCACGAAGATCTAAAATTAGATGCAGCGCCCCCTCTTTCTTGGGAACCAAGAAATACCGACTGTAGTAGCCTGACTCTCTGTCTGGGAGGGGAACATGTTCTATGGCCTCTTTTCCCAGCAAAGTCTGTAATTCCTAAACCAACAGATGTGCTCGTTCCGATTTCACGAAAGTGGAGACCACACCATTGAAACGCGGAGGACGATGTGCGAACTGAATCCTGTAGCCTCTCTCTACAGTCCTTAGTACCCAAGGAGACATGCCTGGCAGTAGTTTCCATGCTGCCAGCTTCTCCGAAAGGGGCTTAAGTTTTGACACTTCGGCTGGATGGGGGGGCTAGATGTTCGGTATTCTGAAATGTGGCAGGACATGATCAAACACCCAACATGATTTTGCTCCCCAAAGCAGCAGTGGTGGTGGGGTTTGAACACCGGCCTCCTGGGGGCCTGAAAAGCTTTCCCCACCAGGGACGGTCAGTCTACATGGCTTGGTGTGGAGTGTGGGCTTTTTCGCCAAAGCGCGCTTGAGACGCTAAAACTTCCTGATCCAGGGAGAGCGTGAGAGTAAGGGGGAATTCCGTCTCATGCGCGTCTGCCAGGAATGTGCTGCGGCTTGCGGTTTCTTTTTAAAGAAAGTGAGCCGTGCGCGAAGCACTTTGAGGGAGGAGATCACAATACTCACAACTTCCCTGAAGCCCGAGGAGAGCGTGTTCTTCCAACACTGCCCATGCCTGCCTCAAAGATACGCAACAACTTCAGCTGAACCTGATCCTTCATGGCGTGTGTATTATTGTGCACATTGTCATGTCTGGCACTCATGTCTATGTATTTTTTTGGTCATGGATATGCCAATCAGGGATCTGATTGTCATTGCTTTTTTATTTATTCAGGAATCAGGCTAGGGCCGGAGACGGAAGTGATGATGCAAATGCTAGAGAGCCAACACAGAGGCTTGAGTGATCAGAATGATCTTTCTAAAGTGCAGGAGAAATGACTGAGGAAATAGTTTGAGGATAAAGAATCAGACATTGGTTTCAGAAGTAGACCAGGTACGTGTGGTTTGAGATTTGCAGTATTTTCCAGATTATTTCATTTTATAAATTTACATCCAAACTGCATTTTAATTAATTTTTGCTTTCCTGAATCTAATCCAAATGTAATTTTAATTAAATTAATACAGATTATTAGCTTTGAATTTAGTAATTAACTGCTAATTCTATTTATTTTATTAAATAATTTTTTATACTAACATTTCTGAAATATATTTACTCTATCAATTAATTTTGTAATTAAAAAATAATTTATATGTAAGACAGTGTACATGGGCAAATGTTGAAATGTTTCATTTAACAAGGTTCAAGGTTTGTTGTTTTTCATCATTTATAGGCAGTATAGTGCGGCATGTGCTTTTTTTCTAGATGGTCCTTGAAAAAATTATTTAGCCAGTTGAGGACAGTGACAGGCGGCACGGTGGTGTAGTGGTTAGCACTGTCGCCTTGCACCGCCAGGGTCCGGGTTCGATCCCCGGCCAGGCTCGATTCCAGTCTCTGTGTGCATGGAGTTTGCATGTTCTCCCCGTGCTTGGTGGGTTTCCTCCGGGTACTCCGGTTTCCTCCCACAGTCCAAAGACATGTAGGTTAGGCTAATTGGTGTTCCCAAATTGCCTGTAGTGTGTGAATGAGTGAGTGTATGTATGTGTGTGTGTCCTGCGATGGATTGCCACCCTGTCCAGGGTGTACCCTGCCATGTGCCCTACGTCTCCTGGGATAGGCTCCAGGCCCCCGTGACCCTGAATACAGGATTAAGCGGTATAGATGATGAGTGAATGATGAGTTAGGACAGTGACAGTGATGAAGAAGTTGTTGACACATCACTGGATTTCTGTGCTTGTGCAATTTCATGCCATTCTAACTTCTTAACCCTTAAAAACCAGAGCATGTTTAATGTTTTTTCTTACTCTATGGTAAAGAATATATACAGGCTTCAATATATACTGTGTATATATACATTGTATATTGCATTATATTGAAGCCTGTATATATTTATATATATATATATAAAATCCGTAATTATTGCCCCCCCCCCCCCCCCTTCACAAGATTAGAGAACACAGAAAGAGGGATCTTCGACCATTCCTCTTTGCACAATGTCTCTAAATCATCCAGTGACTTGACTCCTCTCCTCTGCACTCTCCTCTTCAGCTCACTCCACAGGTTTTCAATGGGGTTGAGGTCTGGGGACTGAGATGGCCATGGGAGGAGCTTGGTTCTGTGTGTGGTGAACCATTTCTGTGTAGATTTGGCCACATGTTTTGGGTGATTATCTTGCTGAAAGACCCAGTGACGACCCATCTTCAGCTTTCGGGCAAAGGCCACCAGATTTTGCTTTAAAATGTCCTGGTATTTCAAAGCATTCATGATGCCATGCACCCTAACAAGGTTCCCAGGGCCTCTGGAAGAGAAACAGCCCCACAACATCACCGATCCTCCCCCAAACTTCACAGTGGGCATGAAAGAATTCACTCTTTTACTGATGCTTGTTTGGCTCCTTTTATTTATTTCCTTTCGTTGTCACACACTGCACCGTACCGCACCGTAAGAGCTAAAACAAACCGTGAAAATATATACAATAAATTTCCTTTAAAGTAGAGTGATATGAAATGGTGACTATTTACAAATATATACAGAAAATGAGACATTAACCAAAATTAGAGCTAATAAACAGCATGAATTAACTTAAATTCAAGAATGTGGATATAAAAAAATGCACATAACAGACATAGTAAAAAATATTCTTTGCAGTATCTAAATGTCCATATTAAACTGACCTTGTGCCTCTTTCAACCAGGTACTGAAATAAGATGTCCAAATAGAAAAATACAACAAAAATAAAATAAATTGCTAGATGCAAATAACGGTTTCCTAAATAAAATAAACACTCAACTAATTTAAACTAAATATAAATTACTGCAAATAATATAAACAAATATATAAAAAGTCTCCAAACTAATAAATAACTGAAGGTTATTTACACTGCATACTCATCTTTGGTGTTCCGCCGTACCCACTTAGAGTGTTTGTTGCCAAAAAGCTCTATCTTGGTCTCATCTGACCAAAGAACACAGTCCCAGTTGAAGCCCCAGTACCGCTTATAGCAAACTCCAAACGTTTGTGTTTATGATTGTGACTGAGAAAAGGTTTTTTCCTTGCATGCCTCCCAAAGAGCTTGTTGGCATGTAGATGGCGTCTGATGGTTGTTTTGGAGACTTTGTGAACCCAAGATGCCATTTGTTGCAGTTGTTTAACAGTGAGCTTTGGAGAATTTTTTATTTCTCTTACCATCCTCCTCACTGTGCGTGGAGGCAAAATAAACTTGCGTCCTCGTCCAGGCTTGTTTACTACTGTTCCAGTTTTTTAAAACTTCTTAATGATTCCTCTCACAGTAGATATGGGCAGGTGCAGGCGGGTGGCTATTTTTTTGTACCCTTTGCCTGACTTGTGAAGGTCGACACACATCTGCCTTACTTGAATGGTGTGTTCCTTTGTCTTTCCCATGTTGAAGAGTGGATAAGAGAAATGGCCTCTGTGTCACGTCATATTTATACCCCAGGGAAGCAGGAGGTGATAAATTACTAATTAAATGTTCTGATCAACTTTGTAAACTACTGTAGAAATGACAGAAATACTTCAATTACATTTATTTTCTAGGAATTGTTAGGGGTGCCAATAATTGTGGAACGGGTTATTTTATGAAAAATAATTATTTGTTAGTCAGGGATTTTTATTTCCCCCTAAAATTCACTTTATATTCATGTTATATTTTTCTACAATTTTCAGTGTGACAATATGCTGAAAGTGTGTGTGTGTGTGTGTGTGTGTGTGTGTGTGTGTGTGTGTGTGTGTGTGTGTGTGTGTGTGTGTGTGCGGGGGGTTCTCCTAAAACTATGTCTGTTTTTATGGTTGTTTTTGGTTGTTTCTATGCACAAAATATAATTTTGTGAGTTCTACATTTTTTGTGATGGCATTCCCGTATTCCAGTATCTGTAAAAATGTGCACATTTAAAAATAACCATACATTTGGTTCTACATGACATATCTGAAAACTCAAATACAGAGTTTGATGTATGATTACATCAAATGATGATTACACTTCAATAAATTGCAGATATGCTCACTGAATATAAACCTAACAGACCAATCACATCATTAGGCTTGAGTCAGTTAGAAATACCAAGGGTTCACACAAAACATGGGGAGTCCGCTTTTAGCTATTATGCTGCCCACAGCTGGAACCAGCTTTCTGAAGAGATCAGATGTACTAAAACATTAGTCACATTTAAATCTAGACCTAAAACTCATATGTGCATATATTGAATGAACACTGTGATAGCGCTGTCCTACGAGTGTGTTTTCGCCGCTCCCAATGGATTGTGACCGAGCAGTTTGGAACAAATGCGGTCAGTGACATCACGTGGTTCGGAGGAAACACGTGATCGGCCCTCCCAACTGAGGGGTAGTAGCTTAATGTTGGAGCTCCTAGTGACAGGGAGGAATTGGACATTACTAAAAATAGGCAGAAAATCATTCGAATTTCACAGAAAAGTTGTGGAAGCCCAGATTGCTCTGATAGCGACCTCTTGCTCTTCTGCATTGTTGGGTCTGGTGTCTCACGTCTTCCTCTTCACAATAGTTTCTCTATGGCGTTTAGGTTGGACGAGTTTGCTGGCCAATCAAGCACAGTGATGCCCTAGTCCTTAAACCAGGTATTAGTACTTTTGGCAGTGTGGGCAAGTGACAAGTCCTGCTGTAAAATTAAATCAGCATCTCCATAAAGTTGATCGGCAGAGGGAAGGAAGCATGAAGTGCTCTAAAAGTGCTGACTTCAAGTAACTTGGATTCTGTACATCTCCAGTCTTCCTCCAGGCTCTGGGACCCTGATTTTTAAATAAAATGCAAAATCATTTTCATTTTTACAGAGGAATTTGACCCACAGATGAAACGTCCAAACCCTTTTGTCCTTAGCCCAAGTAAGATGTCTCTGATGTTGTCTCTGGTTCAAGAGTGACACAAGGAATGTAACAATTGTAGCCCATGTCCTGGAAACGTCTGTGCATGCTGGTTCTTAAAGCACTAAAGCATCTTTTTCTACTATACTTTTTCCTTCCATTCAACTGTCCATTAATGTGCTTGAAACTGTAAACAGCCAGTTTCCTTAGCAATTACTTTTTTTTTGTCTTACCCTCCATGTGTAGGGTGTCAATGATCATCTTCTGAACAACTGTCAAGTCAGTGTCCAATATTAGACTTTTTCCAATAATATTTCCACAATATTCACATTTTCTGAGATTTTGGATTTCCATTAGCTGTAAGCCATAATCATCAGAACTGAAAGAAATGAACACTTGAAATATATCGGTGTTTGTATAGTGAACGTCTCGGGTTACTTTGCTGTAACCCTGTTCCCTGATAAAGCGGGAACGAGATGCTGCATGAAAACGCTATGGGAACATCTCTTTGTTCTCCGGTTGTGAAGCCTGTGTGCATCAAAATGCCGAATACTTTATCTTATAACCTTAGTCAGGTGACGTCACCCGATAAGGTGCGCCTGCAGGTTATAAATAGGAGTGAACCTGAAACATCCTCAGGTCAATTTTGTCTGAAGGACGTCCAGGCACGCCAGCAGTGCGGCATTGAAGCGCAGCATCTCGTTCCCGCTTTATCAGGGAACAGGGTTACAGCTTAGTAACTCGAGACAGTCCCTTTCAAAAGCTACACTCGATGCTGTGTGAAAATGCTATGGGAATGAGAATACCAACGCCGCCGCACTGCAAGTGTCTGGAACCCCAGGTTGTGTAGCGTGTGCGCACAATAGCCAAGGAGGTCTCAGACCTAGCTCTTGGATGCTGACTCGAGGATCCGCGAGCCCGGAGTAGCATCGACATCCAGACTATCAAATCTAACAAACGTGTCCTGAGATGACCAGCCTGCCGCATCACACACCTGCTGCAAGGGTATGCCTCTTGCCAGAGTAATTGATGAGGCAATCCCCCAGGTTGAATGAGCCCTGATTCCCAGAGGCGAGGTGTGCCCACTTATGGCTCATAGGCTATGGCAATAACATCTCTCACCCAGTGTGACCCCCGGTTGCGGCCCCCATGGCAAATGAAAAGCTGCTCTGACTTAAGCCACTGGCTAGTGCGGTGGACGTAAATCTGAAGAGCATGTACTGGACACAGTAAGTGAATCTTTCCTGCTCCGGAGCTGTGAAAGGCAGAGGACAGAAGGCTTCAAGAAAGACTGGGTGCATGGTCGAGAATGGAACCTTCGGAAGATAGTTCAGGTGAGGATGCAGAATAGCTTTGACTAGTCCAGGGGCAAAGTCTAGGCAGGATGGGGAGACTGACAGAGCCTGCAGATCCCCAATCCTCTTCGAAGAAGTAATAGCCATAAGAAAAACCATCTTAAGAGACAGAAGCCTGACAGACGCTGACTCTAGTGATAGAAAGGGGTGTCAGCCTGGCCTTCGAGCACAATAGCTAAGTCCCATGAAGGGACCTAGTCGCTCTAGTGGGCGGCCCCAACCGTTTAGGTCCACGAATAAAATGGGCAACTAAATGGTGCTTTCCCACAGAAACCCCATTGGTCAGAGCATGCCGAAATAGCGGCTATGTATATTTTGAGAGTACTAGGGCATAAGCCAGAGGACAACTTTTCTTGCAGAAACTCCAGCACTGAAACAATCTGGCAGTGGACTGGATCTACATGTCTTGCCATGTACCAACTTTCAAATACACTCCATTTGAGGGCATAAGTTCTTCTAGTGGAGGGAGCCCTGGCACTTAGAATGGTTTCAATTACGCTGGCTGGAAGACAACTATCTCTTAGTTGGTCTCCTTCAGGGGCCAGACGTGAAGCTTCCAGAACTCGGGCCAGGGATGAAATATTGTCCCCTGCGTCTGAGACAGAAGATCCCTCCTCACTTGGGAGCTGTCAAGGAGAGATATTAGATCCGAGAACCACATTCTGGTCGGCCAATGGGGCGCTATCGATAAGAGGCGCAAACCCTGTTGACGGACCCTCGTCAGGACTCCTGGGAGCAGAACTATCGGAGGAAACACATAAAGGCGTAATCTGGGCCACGTGTGGGCCATCGCGTCCAGACCCAGGGGAGCTGGAGGAGTCAGAGTAGTAAAGGGGACATTGTGCTGCCTCTTGCAAGGCGAAGAGGTCCAACTCTGCTACATAAAATCTTTCCCAGATTTGACTGCCTACTTCGGGGTGGAGTTTCCATTCCCCATGTGTCACAGCTTGTCTGGATAGCAAGTCCGCTCCTACATTCATATGCCCCGAAATGTAAATCGCCCTGAGAGACAGGAACTTATCCTGTGCCCAAAGAAGATTCTGGTGCGCTAGCATGTTCAAGCGGCGCGAGCGCAGTCCACCCTGGCAATTAATGTATGAGACTACCACAGTGTTGTCCACCCGCACTAGGACATGATAGCCTCTCAACTGCTGAAGGAAGTGTTTCAGGGCCAGAAACAGAGCCATCATTTCGAGGCAATTGGTGTGCCATGCGAGAAGATGACCTCTCCAGCTCCTTTGTGCTGGACGGCCATCCAAGACCGCACCCCAGCCCGTGAGGGAAGCGTCTGTCGTTAGCATCCTGAGGTGACAAGACGGACCTAAAGTGGGACCCAAAGTCAGAAGGTGCGTAACCCTTATTAGCCTCTGGGGATTGGCCCTTAAGTGAAATTCCCTGGCTCTAAGACACAACTGAAAACACTCATGTGCAGAAGGCCCAAAGGTATCACCGTGGACGCAGCTGCCATGAGACCTAAAGATCTCTGAAAGTGATGAAGAGTCACTTTCTGGCCTAGCTTGATTTCCTTCAGGGTGTTGGAGGATGGGTTCGACACGAGCTGGAAACAGCTGTGCCCGCGTTGTGATCGAATCCCATGTGACACCCAAATATGTTGTCCTCTGAACAGGAAAAAGAACGCTTTTTGTGGCGTTGAGTCTCAATCCTAAAGAATGGAGATGAGCTAGGACGACATGCCAATGTCGAAGTGCTAGCTACTAAGACTGAGCCAGGATCAGCCAGTCATCTATACAGTTCAGAATACGAATGCCCTGGAATCATAGAGCCAGAGCTGCATTCGTGCATTTTATGTATGACCTGATACTGGTAAGCTTTGCCCCCAAAAGCAAACCTCAGGAACCTCCTGTTGGCAATATTTCTATATGAAAATATATGTTGTTCAGGTTGACCGTCACAAACCAAACCTCTGGTTGAATTTGAGAAACAATCATTTTGCTTGTCAACATTTTGATGTTCAGCCCAAGAAGATGTAAAATTGGATGCAACCCCCCAGGTCTCTTGTCTGACAGGGGAACATGATCTATGACCCCTTTTCCCAGCAAAGTCTGTAATTGCCAAGTCAGCAGATGCACTTGTTCCAGTTTCATGGAAGTGGAGACCACGCCATTGAAAACGCGGAGGACAATGTGCAACGGAGTGGTCCTGGGCACGTCAACCTCAGGACTTTTTGGCGGAGATAATGCTCCTCAGGTTTCCCCTCTTTTTGAGGCGGATTGCAAAGAGCGGCGAGCCCCTCCCCTGTCTCTACAAGGGGGCAGCTGGCTCACCACACTTTTCTTCTGCGCCTTATGCCTCATACCTGGTCGGGACTGGGTGGCCGACAGTAAAAACTTCCTGATCCGGGGAGAGTGCGAGAGAGAGGGGAAATACCGTCTCATACGCACGTGAGCCCCAGGAATGCGCCGCGGCTCGCGGTTTCTCTTTAAAGAAAGCAAGCCGCGTACAAAGCGGATTAATAGAGAGGAGATCATCATGTTTCCGGTTCACTTCTATTTATAACCTGCAGGTGCACCTTATCGGGTGATGTCACCTGACTGAGGTTATAAGCTCTATTATAATCATAGAGCCAGAGCTGCATCCGTGCATTTTATGTATGACCCAATACTGGTAAGCTTTGCCCTCGAAAGCAAACCTCAGGAACCTCCTGTGTTGTGGCAATATTTCTATATGAAAATATATGGTTAGTCAGGTTAATCAGTTTAAGTCACAGATGTCTCTCCGTGGAGACCGCGGCAGCCATAGAACGGCCGATAGCACGGGCCGTCTGCTTGGTGGCACGGAGAAATAAATCTGTGGCTCGGCGTCGTCAATAGACCCGCCAGTGCTCAGAACTCTCATCAGGTGAGCCTGGTATGCCTGCAAAACCGCCATGGTGTGCAGGGCAGCACCAGCCTGACCGGCTGCCTGATAAGCTTTCCCCACCAACGAAGACGTTAGTCTACACGGCTTGGTGGGCAGTGTGAGCTTTTTCAGGGAGGATGAGCTCCCAGGAGAGAGATAGCTCGCAAGCGTCTCTTCAATCTGGGGCATCATCATAAAACAGGGGATGAATAAGGCTTATTCCATGAAAGAGTTAACTCGTTATGGAGGTCGCCAAAAAAGGGGAGGAACCCTCGTTGAGGCCCCTCCCCTGGCCACCCGACAGAAACCTGTCGTCTAACTTTGAGCTCTTGGGGATTTTTTAATTAATTAATTTATTTATTTATTATTTATTTTTTGTATTCTTTTATTTATTTTTTGTCGGCGAGAGAGGAAATCTCTTCGGCCCCATCACAAAAAGCGCCGGAGTGCGCTTGAGAAGCGGACGCTAAAAACTTCCTGATCCGGGGAGAGTGCGAGAGAGAGGGGAAATACCGTCTCATACGCACGCAAGCCCCAGGAATGCGCCGCGGCTCGCGGTTTCTCTTTAAAGGAAGCAAGCCGCGTACAAAGCGCATTAATAGGGAGGAGATCAATGCTCGCACCCTCCTTGAAACCCAAGCACTCAAAGGAAAAGTCGTGGAGATCGCCCTACACGTGGAAATCTATCACACGGAGGCACGCATCTCTCATCCAACTCGGCCATTATTGGTAAGTAAAGTTTTTCTTTCCTACCGTGACTCTGTTGCACGCACACACACACACACACACACACACACACACACGCAAACACAAAGTGGTCCTGAAGACAAAAAGATCTGAGGATGTTTCAGGTTCACTCCTATTTATAACCTGCAGGTGCACCTTATCGGGTGACGTCACCTGACTGAGGTTATAAGCCGAAGTGTTCGGCGTTTTGATACACACAGGCTTCACATAGCATTTTCACGAGCATCGAGTGTAGCTTTTGAAAGGGAACATACACTCACTTAAAGGATTATTAGAAACACCATACTAATATGGTGTTTGACCCCCTTTTGCCTTCAGAACTGCCTTAATTTTACGTGGCATTGATTCAAAAAGGTGCTGAAAGCATTCTTTAGAAACGTTGGCCCATATTGATAGGATAGCATCTTGCAGTTGATGGAGATTTGTGGGATGCACATCCAGGGCACGAAGCTCCCGTTTCACCACATTCCAAAGATGCTCTATTGGGTTCAGATCTAGTGACTGTCACGGCACGCCAGGTCACGCCCACCTGTCAAACTAAGCCATGATCTCCCATGACTCCATTCCATACTCCAGTTCGCTGTTTCAGTTTTTCAGTTTGTTTCACAAACAACCTTCCGTTGCCAGATTATTGTGTGCCTTACTGCGCACTATTCCAGCAATTTCACCTGCTCTGCTACTCGGATCTCGACTCACGCTTTGTTTTACGGACCACTGCTTTTGCTTCACGTCTTGGATTGTTGTTTGTTTGGATTTCTGGATAACGACCCTCGCCCTCGTATCTCGACCACGAATTTGGATCACGGACTCTATTAGTTTTCTTGGCTTTGACCCACGCACGCTCACCACCGCATCATCTTCACAAGGCAATCAGCGCATTCAACAACACGCGCTCTGCACTTGGATCCACCAGGCCCATCCGGACCGTAACAGTGACTTTGGGTGCCATTTTAGTACAGTGAACTCATTGTCATGTTCAAGAAACCAATTTGAAATGATTCACGCTTTGTGACATGGTGCATTATCCTGCTGGAAGTAACCATCAGTGGATGGGTACATGGTGGTCATAAAGGGATGGAAATGGTCAGAAACAATGCTCAGGTAGGCTGTGGCATTTAAATGATGCCAAATTGGCACTAAGGGGCCTAAAGTGTGCCAAGAAAAGATCCCCCACACCATTACAACACCACCACCAGCCTGCACAGTGGTAACAAGGCATGATGGATCCATGTTCTCATTCTGTTTACGCCAAATTCTGACTCTACCATTTAAATACAGGTTTCAACTGTCCAATTTTGGTAAGCTCGTGCAACTTGTATCTTCTTTTTTCTATTTGTAGTGTAGATGAATGGTACCCGGTGGGGTCTTCTGCTGTTGTAGCCCATCTACCTCAAGGTTGTGCGTGTTGTGGCTTCACAAATGCTTCGCTGCATACCCCGGTTGTAATGAGTGGTTATTTCAAAGTTGCTCTTCTATCAGCTTGAATCAGTCGGCCCATTCTCCTCTGACCCTTAGCATCAACAAGGCATTTTCGCCCACAGGACTGCCGCATACTGGATGTTTTTCCCTTTTCACACAATTCTTTGTAAACCCTAGAAATTATTGTGCGTGAAAATCCCAGTAACTGAGCAGTGAAATACTCAGACCGGCCCGTCTGGCACCAACAACCATGCCACGCTCAAAATTGCTTAAATCTGTCACGCCACATCAAGCCACAGCCTCGCCATGACCACCTGAGCACGCCCGCTCCATGTTCCTATCCACTCCTTTCATTTCACCGCCTCAATTCCCGCTCTCCACACCTGTTCTCTGTATCACTGATTACTTCACATGCCTATTTAAGTCACGCTCCGACACCACGGCATTGCCAGTTTATTGTGCGCCTTACCAGCCTCAATTTACCAGCGTTTTCTCTCGTCTCAGTCTGTTTTGTTATCGACCTCGCTCAGTTTTTGACCACGCCTTCGCCTCTCGTTATCGGATCATTGTTATTTGGAGATTTCCCGTTGCCGACCACTTACCTGCCACCGACCACGAACCTGGATCACGGACCTCCTCTTGTCACTCCGGCTTCGACCCTCGCCCGTTTCACGACCACGATTATTGCTCGCTCCTCGCCGAGCTCACGCTCCGTTTTTTCCACTGGCTCAGGTTCCTCCAGCCCACACTGGCATTCATCGCGATGCTTTCCCTTTCTCCTCCACGCCGGCTCTGCACGCTCTTGCTGCTCAGCGCTTACACGCCGGTATACATCTCGGATTACATGGCGGCGCTGCGCACTTCCGCATTCTCGCAAGGCTGACGTCACGCACCTCGCCGCTCGCCTCGACGCACTCGTGCCGGCGATCTGCGCTTCCGCATTCCAGTGAGGCTTTCGCCGCTCACACCGCAGCTTGGAATTCACGCCAAGGCTTTGAACCTCCATATTATCTACTCAGTCAGTCACAAGCACTCCAAAATACCACTACTCCTCGTAACCCATTTCCTGCATCTGCACTTGGATCCACCACGCCCCCTACCGAGCCTGACAGAATAAACTGGCCAAGGAATGGATCCAGCAGAGGCAGCTCGCCTGAGGGGGGCATTAGAGAGCCAAGGAGCCCTCTTAGGCACTCACCAGCAGGAAATCACCCAGATCGCCAATACTCTTCAAACCATCACTGAAACTCTGCAGTCTCTCTCAGCTCAAATTCAAAACAAACCTCCTCCAGCACCCGCTCCTCAACCCCCCCCTCAGATGCCCCCCCCCGCCCAGGAGCCACGCCTTCCTGCCCCTCCTACTTATGATGGGAACCCAGCTACATGTCGCTCTTTTTTATCCCAATGCTCTCTCGTTCTGGAACTGCAGGCCACGTCCTTTCCCACAGAGCGTTCCAAAGTTGCATATATAATCACCCTCCTTACCGGAAAGGCCAGAGAGTCGGGAACAGCATTATGGGATGCCCAAGTTCCTTGCTGTTTCACATACAAGACCTTCACAGACGAAATGAGGAGGGTGTTTGATCGCTCCTTTACAGGTCATCAGGCGGCAAGTCATATTCTCCAGCTTCGCCAGGGGATGATACATTCAGTCTCTGATTTCGCCATAGAATTCCGGACCCTGGCTCCATCTTGTGACTGCGACGAAAGGGCACTCTTCGACTGCTTTCTCCACGGGCTCTCAGACCCAATTAAAGATGAGCTGGCGGCTCGGGAACTTCCCTCGGACTTACAAGGGCTCATTGACCTAGCAATCTGGATCGATGCCCGGAGGCGGACACGGCGAAGTGAACAACAGCCATGTCTCGCACCACATACCACGGCCCCTGCCTTAGTCACTTCCGAGGCAACCCCTGAACCCATGCAGATAGGCCGCACACGCATTTCACCAAAAGAGCGTCAGCGCCGCAGGGATGACGGCGCCTGCTTCTATTGTGGTCAGACTGGCCATGTTGTGCGATCCTGCCCACTAAAGGGTCAGGCCCCCCCGTAGTTCTGGGGATGCAGGGGGGCCCAGCTTCTAGTTCTTCCCCGGATCAGCGATCAAGCTTCGCAATAACCTTGACCCTTGGTGACCGATCATACGCCACTCATGCCTTAGTGGACTCCGGGGCGGACCAGAACCTAATTTCATCCTCTATTGTCTCCAACTTCCAGATTCCTCTCACACCCCTGTGCCAACCTCTTACCGTTCGGGCCCTTGATGGAAGTAGGCTCTCTCCCATTACCCACCGCACCACCCCTGTCACCCTACAGTTTTCTGGTAATCATGTCGAAACTATCACCTTCCTAACTGTCAAAAATGCTCATGCACCCATTGTTCTGGGGCTCCCTTGGTTGAGGCTATATAACCCCCACATTGATTGGGTTAAGAGGAGCATCCTCGATTGGAGCCCCGCCTGCCTCTCTTCTTGCCTACCCTCAGCTTCTATTAGCCAAACTTTGCCTGCATTACAAGAAGAGATCCCCGACTTAACCAAGGTCCCCACTGAATACCACGATTTACGCCAAGTCTTCAGTAAGTCACGGGCTAGCTCTCTACCACCTCACCGCCCCTATGACTGTGCCATTGATCTGCTCCCTGGCACCTCCCCACCCAAGGGACGACTCTACTCTCTCTCTCGCCCAGAAAGAGAAGCCATGGAACAGTACATAAATGAGTCACTCGCAGCAGGTATTATCCGTCCATCATCTTCCCCGGCCGGAGCAGGGTTCTTCTTTGTGGAAAAAAAGACAAGTCCCTCAGACCCTGTATCGATTACAGAGGCTTGAACGATATCACAATAAAGAACCGCTACCCACTTCCACTGATGTTGTCTGCATTCGAACTTCTGCAGAATGCCCGTATATTTACCAAGCTCGATTTAAGGAGCGCCTATCACCTCGTCAGGATACGGGAGGGAGATGAGTGGAAAACCGCTTTTAACACACCCACGGGCCATTATGAATATCTGGTCGTCCCATTCGGCTTAACCAACGCACCCGCCGTATTCCAGGCCCTTATCAATGACGTCCTTAGGGATTTCATCAATATTTTTGCCTTCGCTTATCTGAACGATATCCTGATTTTCTCACGATCTGTGAAGGAACACAAGCACCACGTACGTCAGGTCCTACAATGGCTACTAGAAAACAAACTTTACATCAAAGCAGAAAAATGCGATTTCCACTGTACCTCCACCTCCTTTTTGGGTTACTACATCTCTCCTACAGGCATCCAGATGGACCCCACCAAGGTCAAGGCTGTAATCGAATGGCCAGCGCCCTCGTCAAGGCGGGAACTTCAACGATTCCTGGGCTTCGCCAACTTTTATCGCCGCTTCATTCGAAGTTACAGCACAGTGGTGGCACCACTTACGGCTCTCACCTCTTCTAAAACCTCGTTCCGATGGAACCCACTAACTGAGGCGGCCTTCAAGAACCTCAAGCATCGCTTCACCACAGCACCCATCCTCATCTTCCCTGACCCCACCCTCCAGTTTATCGTGGAGGTAGACGCATCAGAGACCGGAGTAGGAGCTATCCTGTCCCAGAGATCCCGTGAGGATAATAAACTTCATCCTTGCTCCTTCTTCTCCCGGCGACTCACACCCCCTGAACGAAATTATAGCATCGGAGCCCATGAACTTCTGGCAGTCAAGCTGGCGCTTGAGGAATGGAGACATTGGTTGGAGGGGGCGGAGCAACCCTTCCTCGTTTGGACTGACCACCGAAACCTCGAATACCTAAAGACGGCAAGAAGATTAAACTCACGCCAGGCACGATGGTCGCTATTCTTCTCCCGCTTTCAGTTCACATTGTCATATCGCCCTGGTTCCAAGAATGCCAAGCCTGATGCTCTTTCCCGACAGTTTTCTACCCCTCAAGACACGCCCACACCAGAAACGATTCTTCCCCTTAACTGCCTCGTAGCTACTACGCGACTGGACGTGGAGAACCTTGTCCAACAGACTCTCAATCAAGAACCAGGTCCAAGCGTCGTTCCCCCCAACAAACTCTTTGTTCCTGCCTCAGTGCGGTCTCAAGTGTTGAACTGGGCCCACGGTTCCAGACTGGCTTGCCATCCGGTAACACGCACCCTTTTCCTCCTACACCAACGTTTCTGGTGGTCCACCATGAAGGAGGATGTCAAAAACTTTGTGGCATCTTGCGATGTCTGTTCCAGGAACAAAGGCACAAACCGACCTCCGGAGGGTCTACTTCGACCCCTCCCCATTCCTCACCGCCCCTGGTCTCACATCTCCATCGACTTTGTCACCGGACTACCACCGTCGCAGAATAACACATGCATCCTGACCATTGTGGATCGTTTCTCCAAGTCAGCCCATTTCATCCCATTACCCAAGCTTCCGTCTGCCAAGGAAATGGCTGGACTTCTGGTCATCCATGTTTTCCGACTTCACGGACTTCCCGTTGACATTGTGTCAGACAGAGGCCCTCAGTTCTCAGCCAAGTTTTGGAAGGCATTTTGCAACCTCATTGGTGCCACCCCCAGCCTCTCATCCGGGTTTCATCCGCAAACAAATGGTCAAACTGAACGAATGAACCAGGAACTAGAAAAATCCCTGAGGTGCATGGCCTCTCGGGACCCATCTTCCTGGAGCCGCTTCATCCCCTGGGTTGAGTATGCCCATAACTCACTCCCGACTTCATCCACAGGCATGTCTCCTTTCCACTGCTGCCTGGGTTACCAACCACCCCTCTTTTCTGCCCAGGAAGAGGAAGTGGCCGTTCCTTCAGCCCTAACCTTTGTCCGCCGCTGCAAGAGGACATGGCAGCGGGCCCGTAATCATTTGTTGCACACTGTGAGTACCTTCCAGCGTCATGCTGACCGTCACCGGTCCTCTGCCTCAAAGTATCGTGTCGGCCAAAGGGTTATGCTGTCTACACGTGACCTCCCCCTCAAGACCACCTCAAAGAAGCTCTCTCCAAGGTTCGTCGGTCCCTTCACCATCAGTCGCATTATCAATCCATGCTCTGTCCGACTGTTGCTACCCCTCTCCATGCGTCGAATCAACCCCACTTTCCACGTCTCCCAGATCCGCCGCTTGGTCCCTTGCCCACTGTCCACACTCCCTCAACCCCCTCCACCACCCCGACTCATAGATGGGGGCGAAGCTTTCACTGTTCGCAGGCTTCTCAAGGTCCGCCGCCGCGGACGAGGGCTCCAGTACTTAGTAGACTGGGAGGGTTACGGCCCTGAAGAGAGAAGCTGGGTACCCGCCAGATTTATACTTGATCATTCCCTAATCACCGAGTTTCATAGACTTCACCCCGAAGCACCAACGAGAACGCCTGGAGGCGTTCGTAGGGGGGAGGATACTGTCACGCCACATCAAGCCACAGCCTCGCCATGACCACCTGAGCACGCCCGCTCCATGTTCCTATCCACTCCTTTCATTTCACCGCCTCAATTCCCGCTCTCCACACCTGTTCTCTGTATCACTGATTACTTCACATGCCTATTTAAGTCACGCTCCGACACCACGACATTGCCAGTTTATTGTGCGCCTTACCAGCCTCAATTTACCAGCGTTTTCTCTCGTCTCAGTCTGTTTTGTTATCGAGCTCGCTCAGTTTTTGACCACGCCTTCGCCTCTCGTTATCGGATCATTGTTATTTGGAGATTTCCCGTTGCCGACCACTTACCTGCCACCGACCACAAACCTGGATCACGGACCTCCTCTCGTCACTCCGGCTTTGACCCTCGCCCGTTTCACGACTACGATTATTGCTCGCTCCTCGCCGAGCTCACGCTCCGTTTTTTCCACTGGCTCAGGTTCCTCCAGCCCACACCGGCATTCATCGCGAGGCTCTATCTTTCTCCTCCACGCCGGCTCTGCACGCTCTTGCTTCTCAGCGCTTACACGCCGGTATACATCTCGGATTACACGGCGGCGCTGCGCACTTCCGCATTCTCGCAAGGCTGACGAGACGCACCTCGCCGCTCGCCTCGACGCACTCGTGCCGGCGATCTGCGCTTCCGCATTCCAGTGAGGCTTTCGCCGCTCACACCGCAGCTTGGAATTCACGCCAAGGCTTTGAACCTCCATATTATCTACTCAGTCAGTCACAAGCACTCCAAAATACCACTACTCCTCGTAACCCATTTCCTGCATCTGCACTTGGATCCACCACGCCCCCTACCGAGCCTGACAGAATCACCTTTCTTTCCCATTCTGACATTCAGTTTGGAGTTCAGGAGATTGTCTTGACCAGGACCACACCCCTAAATGCATTGAAGCAACTGCCATGTGATTGGTTGATTAGATAATTGCATTAATAAGAAATTGAACAGTAATTGTTCCTAATAATCCTTTAGGTGAGTGTATATAATATAGAAGTTTTACTTTTTGAATTAAATTACTGAAATAAATATTTTCAATTATATTTATATTCATAATCTACTTACTCCTCTTTAGAATATCAGCTAAAGATAACATCTGAGTGTAAACAGTGTTAATGGAAATCTAGTGGACTATGTAGGGTGCACAATCCTTATTCTACACACCAAGTAGTGTACCAGGGTAGCTTTGTTTTAGAACCTAGTTACTGTAGCTTTGTACCTTGCGTTAGATGTGAACAAAAACATCATCAATGGTTGAGAGGCGATTTTTAATGACTTAGATTTAGCATTAATAAGGAGACAAGGTAGTGACCTAAATATAGCCATGCTGCGACCGACAGTTGATGCAGACTGATACATACAGTTAAACATATTGGCGCTGTTACCTGCTATTATCAACACTCGTGCAAAACCTCTCATCCAATCAAATTACTCAGTCAGAACTAACTGGTGTATAAAAATGAGGTAGGAAAAGGTTAAAGGAGGGAGGACGGACAAAAGGGAAAGAAAGAAGTGAAGGTGTGCACGTGAAAGTCAAGCACTGCAAAGAAGTGCGCGGTGGACTTATGAGAGTGGCCCAGAGACTTTAAAGCCGAGACCAGAATGCCGTCCTTTGATCTCCATGAAAAGATCTTGTGCGACGCCTTCACTTCCGCGCAAAGCCCGTCTTTGCATCCCTGTCGCCGAAGACGAAAAGGTTGCAGAGAGGACTGCATTAAGGCCTCTGATCCCAGCAGGGAAAGCTGTCCAGTCGACGGACGTCAAGGAGAGACTACTGCCGGAGTAGGATGCACAGACATTTTGGAATTGTGTAAAGTATAGGATCAGTTTTCCTTTTACATTTCATATCAAACATCAAAAAAGGTAATCGTGTAACAGTTATTTCTTACTTTAAATTGAAATTTTAAACCGAACTATTTGTTCACTACCAACCTTAAGCTAATAAATTCTTATAAGTTCTAATAAGCTTAAGTTCTCTTTTCCGAGTTTTATTATTTCTTTAGTAGTTTTCAATAGTTTCATGGTATAATAAAGATGACTGTCCCTTTTTAATATCATATTTAATTGTGTATTTTATATTATACACACTTAATTACTTGGTTTTTCATCTGTTCCTGAATTTCTTTAGATTGTGTTGCAGTGTTGAATTTGTTATTCAACAGATATAAACTGCCAGTCACATTTGCAAGTCAAATTTATCTCAGCGTTTGCAAAAATAACAATTTATTCATGATTTAGTGGGGGGTGCGGGGGGAGGTCTGGCAATTACTTTTTCACATAGGGCCAGGTAGGTTTGGGCAAATGTTTTCCCTTAATGAATAAAACCATTTGTAAAAAACTGCATTTTGTATTTACTGGGTTATCTTTGTGTAATTTTGAAATTTGTTTGAAATCTGAATTATTTAAGTGTGTAAAATATGCAAAGACTGATAGTGGTGACCTTAATACAGGCATCAAGAAGGGCAGCAAAGAATCCACTTCTCTTAGGGAAAAACATCAGGGACAGATGATATTCTACAAAAGGTACAGGCATTAGACTGCTGAGGACTGGGGTAAAGCCATTTTCTCTGATGAATCCAGTTTCTGATTGTTTGCGGCATGCAGAAAAAAGCTTGTCTGGAGCTTTTTTTCTTTCTGTGTCATGCCAACCTGTATTCTGCCAACGGTAAAGCATCTTGAGACCATTCATGTGTGGGGTTGCTTCTCAGCCAGGGGAGTGGGCTCAGTCACGACTTTGCCTAAGAACACAAATAAATGGTACAAAAACATCCTCCGAGAGAAAGTTCTCCCAATCATCCAAGAACAGATTGGTGATGAACAATGCCTTTTTCAGCATGATTGAGCTCCACGCCATAAGGCAAAAGTGATAACTAAGTGGATCAGGGCACAACACATCTAAATTTCAGGTCCATGTCTAGGAAACTCCTCAGATCTTAATCCCATTGAGAACTTGTGGGTAAATCCTCAAGAGGCAGGGGGACAAACAAAACCCCACAAATTCTGACAAACTCCAGGCCTTTATTTTGCAAGAATGAGTTGCCATCAGTCAGGATGTGGCTTAGAAGTTGATTGACAGCAAGCCAGGGCGAATCGCAGAGGTCTTGAAAAAGAACCAGCAACACTGCAAATATTGACTTTTTCCATACACTTAATGGAATTGTCAATAAAAGCCTTTGACACTTATGAAATGCTTGCAATTACACTTTTAAAAAATGTATTTATATAATTATAATCTGACAAATAATATCTAAGAATACTGAAGAAGCAGACTCTGTGGAAATTAATATTTGTGTAATTCTCAAAACCTTTGGCCACAGTTGTATGATTTCTGACTGAGAATGAAAGTCAGATAAGTGATCCTTATCATATTTCGGAAGCTGCTATTTTTTTTCCTTCTAAGTATCTACTGTAATAAGTATGAACACTTCAACCCATCATGTGGGAATAGGGGTTGCTCAGTGGTTAAGGTGTTGGAATACTGGTCAAAACGTCCCAGGTTTAAACCCTGCCAACACCAGTGTCCCACTGTTGAGCCCTTCAGCAACGTACTTGACCCTCAACTGCTCTCATGTGTAATGAGGTAAAGGTATGTACTGTAAAATAGGTGCTTGTGCGGTTATTGCCAGCCACAGAAAGGTGACTACATCTCAATTAGATCATTTCATACCACCATGGAGAAAACAAAACCTAATTTGTTTTACAGAGAATTGCAAACAAATTATAAAACTAAATCAGACATATTGTCAAGCAGAATATATATATATATATATATATATTTTCTTTCTACAGACATACACATACTGTACTGTAGGATATTTTTTATCTCCAAATACTGAAACCCATGCACTTACTGTCTATACCAATTTTAGACCAATTTTAGACTATAGTTAACCGATTTAGACCAGATAGAGAAGTGTCATTGTCTTATATGTAGAAAACTCATGTAGACTTTCTTACTTATTTAATATTGTCACACAATACCCTCTATAGCTATTAAACTCCAGAAGCTTCAGGTTAAAGCTGTGTACCCTTAATCAAATGAAAGTGGGTCAAAGGAAAGAACTCACATCAATCAGTTTTAAAACTTTCATCATAGGAAAATAATGATCTGATTTTCTAACACAACACTCAATTTTAATCAAATAGGTTTTATGCCATGAAATGTTCACATAAACATATGAGTCATTTTAGAGCCTATTATATGGATTCCCAAGGTTATTTGTCACTTGTGAGCTTCAGAAAATGTGAAGTTTTCTAGCCTCAACACATCACATATCACATCAAATGATTATGAATTTTTGCATTAAATACTATTTAATAATAATAATAATAATAATAATAAATCATCTTGTTATGTTGACCTACTAAACTCTTGATGTTGATGAAGCAGGTCCAGAAAACGAGATCAGGAATGTTTGACTAGTACAGGGTAGTCAGGGTACATGTCTTCTGTATCCATAAAGTAACATTTATTAAGATACTTGATCAAATTCCAGTGTTTACAAAACAAGATCTGTTCAAGCCAGCTGATGGAAGCAAGGATTATGGGGCGTGACTCACAGAGCTTTAAAGGCTTTGAGAGCTTGCATGACTCATGAGGTTAAATTGAAGACAGGTGCATTTCTGGAGTTCTAAGCAACACAACCTACAGTAATTTGTGTGCGAGATCACACAAGGAGGAAGATTTATGATGGGGATTTGGATGCAGGAGGAACTTTTTAGAGAGCTTCTGTAACTGAAGTGTCCCAATGAGGTTCTAGACATCACAGTTAACAATTGATTCAGTTAGTTGCGAGGATAGTACCAGGGGTATTTCTGAAAGGTAAAATTCTGTGGGTTATGTTTCAGACACGAATAGGTCTTTCCTGAGAAGAGCAGCTTGTGTGAGGTGTTTTATAGGACAGGACCAATGCCAATTTGAGAAATATCAGCCTGTAATTTTTAAACCTCATAAACAATTGTGCCAAGCATGCAAAGGAGAGTGTTAACTTACTAGAATGTTAACAAAATCTATACTGCATAATGTGTAAAGAGGTGTTCATTGAATTGTTAGAAATAACAGAATGACCTGGCTCTAGCACATGATGTACTCAGCATTGAGAAGAACAGGTTTAGGTGTTTTTCTTCCCACCGTTAGTGGCTGTGGGGGAAGTAAGAAGGAGATTGTGGAACAGGATCAAGCAAGTTTTTGGAAATTCTGTCAAAACCAGTGTTTCTATTAATATGGGTTTATATAAATCACATCGATATTGCCATATAAAAAAGTAGCTGTGTACAAATGATTGTTTTTCCTAATCCCTTTCATCACTGTATCTCATGTAACTAACTATCATCATTTAATTTATAGTCAGTTTTAGCTCTTCAAACACACTCACAATGTAGTGAATTACAATGTTCTTCTGTTGGGTCTGCATCATAGCTTGATCTGTCTTGATCTTCTGCTAGAACTGGATGCTGACTTGGCAAACATCCACCTTGGATATCAACAGGCCTTAAGGGATCTTCTCAGATGCCTAGTTTAATTTTTTTTAGCATCCACGGAGGTGGGGATCCCCCCCCCCCCCCCCCCCCCTCCCCCCGATGAATCCTAGATTTGGTGCAGTGAATGATGGGAGTCAAACAGCAGAACAGCAGAGTCCTGTGAGTTGGGGAAAGTTCTTCAGATTTTGTTGGTTGGGGACAGTTCTTCTAGGTTGTCACCAGACCCCATCAGAGATGTCCAGTCCAGGAGGGCCAGCCTGTTGACCTTGGTGTTATTGACCAGCTTTTTGTTGGTATTATTGACCAGTTCTTGACTTTCTGTGGACCAGCCTGTTGACACCTTCATGGTTATCTTGTTGCCCCTCTTGGATGTAAACAGGTAATATCTAAAAAGTCCTTTTTTTCATGCAAATGTTGTTAAACAATGGGTGAAACTGACTAAAGAATATGCTTGTGGTGGAGCTAAGTGGTGAAACATTTTCAACCTGAGAATCTTTATTGATACACATGGTAATGTTCCTCCAAAATGAGTTAAAAGCAGTAAAAAGCATACATTAAAAAAAATAAATAAATAAAAAACATAATATGCATTTTTTTTGGAAGACAGAAGAAGGCACCCTTCTAGATCAATAATTTTACCAGCCATCCCTACAAACTCATGGAAGACATGACTGTCACTCTGCCTGAGGAACGTGTTTTAACACAAATACAGTAGATACAAGTCAGTGCCATGGTTACAGTATATTTTAGCTCAAAATATCACGTAATTGAATATGCTATTCTTGTAGCCCTTAAAGCTTAGATTATATTAGCCATTATTATTATTATTATTATTATTATTTTTAAATAAATATATATACAGTAGGGCTCACAATTGTGCAGTATAGAGTGACATATTCACATTATTTCAGCTCTAAATAAGCAATATGATGAACTGAATATTAGTTCATTTGAACCGATTACAAAGCAATAGCACAGATACACATGATCAAAAGATTTTAGTGTTATTTTCTGTTGTTTCTATGACCAAAAATTATATTATGCTCATTTTGAGAGTGCTTCATTTTTGCTACCTCATTCCCATATTCTTACATTTACCCTTTGTAAAAGTAACGATAATTAATTCTTTACATGACATATCCAAAAACCCAAATATACTGTAGAGTTTTGGGGTCTGAAGCCTCCCAAGTAACTAGCAATGCTTTCATATACTGTAAGCACAAATTTCTATGTTAAATCATCATTGACCAATGCTGTATTGCCAGCTTGTTTCTGTGCCACTTGAGGTTTAATTAATATAATTTATAATATAATTTTTATTGCTCATTTTGATGAATGCATTCATTGTGGATGGTCTTGTATAGGAGCTATGATTTTTTATCATCTTCATTTAAGTAAATAATAATAATAATAATAATAATAATAATAATAATAATAACTACATTTGATGTCATAACAACACAACATATTTTTATACCTCTATATTCTTACACTTACATACCTCAGAGCAACCCTCCTATTTTATCCGGGCTTGGGACCAGCACTCCATCCTGTGGTAATTCTAATTGATATTGGTAACTTATGTAAATATTGTACAATTTTCAGCCTAAATCTTTTAGAATTTTTAAAAATTATTATTCATATATTACTTTTATTGGAAAACTGTATTTTTTCATTTAATTGTACACTCTAGTGGAATTTATTTTATCATAAAGAAATCTTTCTTTTTAGGTCACAGGAAGTTGTAGACGTATTTCACTGCTTATCATACTGTACAGTGTATGGTTGTGTACAGAATGTACTGTAACAAATACAGTTTAAATTTGATTAGCTTTTTTGAAACAATTCCTGCAGAAATTGTGAAATATGGGCGTAATGTCTGAAAACAGGTTTCTAGCCCATGGGCTTACAAAGGGATGAGGCTGTATACTGCCTGTGATTCCAGGTGTGTTAAATTGTTAAATTGGGGATGTGGCTTGTACCACTTGCTGCAGCTGTCCCTCTCCCTGCATGTGAAACTAAAAGTAAAAAAATGTTTCCTGTTTTCACTTTAAAATGAACAGCACTTTTGTGTTATGTTCACTTATGTCACAGGAAGGCGTAGGTTTTAGGCCTTTGGATTTGTTGTGAAAGAAGGCTCTCCAAGGTTCATGTGGGTATTTCAAAAACTGCACTTGGGATGACAGTTTTTCAAAAGTGGTCCAAAAGTGTTTTCTTTCATTATGTGTGTCCTTCACAAACCCAATTATAGTCTCAGGTGATTTCAGGGCCAGTATCAAGGGGTGAATGATTATTGATCGACATGATTTGTTAAAAAGTAGTGGAGTTTCTCAAGCCCTTTGACGTGTCCCTGCCTTGTTTTCTGATCTGACCAAAAACAATCAAGCTAGGAGTAAAGAGAATGAAGAGGTCTTCATGGGTACGAAAGATACAAAAATGGGTCCTCATAAATCACAAATGGTGTGTGTTTGTTTCCTGATGGGTATTTTAATTTCATTGCACTTGGGAGACCAAGGTGAACATTTCTGCATATTTGGGAGGAATGGGGGATTTGGTGGTGGTGCAAAAGTCAGCCAGTCCAAAATTGGAAATATGGGTGCTCCTGATGCTTTCTATTGGTACGACCTGCGCTAATGGTTGTTGTGCTTCAAAAACAACAATAATAAGAGGGTGCCCCAACTACTACTACTACTACTACTACTACTACTACTACTAATAATAATAATAATAATAATAATAGAAAACTGACTTGGCTCTTTGAAATGATTTTCTTTCTCGATTTTTCTGAAATTAATCCAGGCTGCAAAATAATCTAGGTTAGGGATCTCTATGCAATTCAGCCCCATGAGGCTCATTTTCTTTATCTGCCCTCTGCAAGGAAATGAAAGGTCACTCTGAGATGCACATACTGAGAATTCTTCAATGATGAGTAATGTAAAACTGAATTGAAGTTGTACTGTATGAAGCTAAAAATTTGAGCTCATATACTGATCCATTCAGAATTAATGCTTTCATTAAAATGAACAATAAAACTACAAATTTTATTAAAATAATAACATACAATATGCAGTAAGTAGTGATAGTTTGAGCTAAAATATACTGTAACCATGGAACTGACTTGTTGCCATTTGTGCTAAAGCATGTTTCTCAGGCAGGGTGACAGTTATTTCCACCATGACTTTGGAGAACAGAATGATGGGTAGGGGTGGCAATATTAGGTAAAAATTTGGTCTAGCATGTCTAATTCCTTTGTCTTCTGTGTGGAACAATAACGTACTGTACGTGTCAATGAAGATTCTTAGCTGGTTTAAAATGTTTCACTACACATCTTACTTAGCCTCTTCAGTCAGTTCCCCCCTATTGTTGCCAACTTGTTGAGAAAAAAAAAACATTCAATCCGTTGGCAAATGGCCCCCAACCCATATCTAAGACGTAAAGGCCATCACAGATTTTTACATTTGAGGCTAATATGAAGTCTGGGTTCCCTGGGCTTCACAGCTAAAAGTGAAAAAAAAAATTCTTTCTGTAGTGGAAAGAAAATTATTATTATTATTATTTTTTACAAAAAAAAATCCAAAAAGTATGACATGCATTTATATTTTGCCCTCTATACTCTGACACCCTAACTAAAATCCAGTGAAACCAATTGTCGTCAAAAGTCAACTAATTGGTAGATAGAGTCCAATTTATTCTCAGTAGAAATACAGCTGATCTGTGAAGTACTCAGACGTTTGTTAGAGAACATTAGTGAACAAACAGCATCATGAAGCCCAAGCGACACACCAGACATGGTCAGGGATGAAGTTGTGGAAAGGTTTAAGGCAGGGTTAGGTTATAAGAAACGGGAATAGCACAACTGCAAACCTACAAAGACGTGGCTGTCCACAGAAACTGACAGGCCGTGTGGAGCGTATTAATCAGAGAAGCAGCCAAAAGGCCCATGGTAACTCTAAAGGAGCTGCAGAGATCCACAACTCAGGTGGGAGAATATGTCCATAGGACAACTATTAGTTCTGCTCTCCACAAATCTGGCCTTTATGGAAGAGTGGCAAAAAGAAAGTCATTGTTGAAAAAAGATTGCCATAATAAGTCCCATTTACAGTTTGCAACAAGCCATGTTGGGGAAATATGTGAAAAAGGTGCTCTGGTCATATGAGAACAAATTTTTTACTTTTTAGCTTAAATGCAACTAAAACTACAAATCACCCCTGAACACACCAGAGCTTCAATGAAATAGTTTAGATCAAAGCTTATTCATGTGTTTGAATGGACCAGTCAAAGTCAAGACCTAAATCCAATTGAGAATCTGTGGCAATATTGGAAAATTGCTGTCCTCAGGCACCCTCCATCCAATCTGACTGAGCTTGGGCTATTTTGCATAGAATAATGTGAAGAACTCTCTAAATGTGCAAAGCTGGTAAAGACATACTCCAAAAGGCTTGTTGTGACGGGTTCGACCCAAAGTTGCACGGGCGGCACCTTGAAACACAGACACGAGGCGAGATCTTAGGGGAAAAGGATAATTTATTTGGAATAAATAAGGGAAGGAAAGGGTAAAAGGAGGGAGGACGGAAAGAAAGGGAAGGGATGATGTGTGCACGTGCATGGTCCGAGGCAGTGCCCAGCTGGCATGCGGGCACGCGGCTGGCGGCGGTGGGCGGAGTGGCCGAACGGAGCACGCGAGGCAGCGCTCCTGCACGCTCCCTCTCGGTTCCTCCCCGCTGTCGATGGCTGGCCTGGCCCCTCCCAGCTCTCTGTGGGCGCGGCCTCAGGCGGGAGTCTCGCTCGGACGTCCATCGGCTGGGCGGCTTTCCCGGCTGGGATCGGCGACCTTAACGCTGTCCTCCTCACGGCCTTTTCCTCTTCGGCGGCGGGGACGCGAAGGCGGGCTCGACGCGGGAACGAAGGATGCCGTGGGAGCTCGCGCAGCTCTTTCCCGCGCTGTCCTCAGCGCGGAGATCAAAGGGGCGGAAATCCAATGTCCTTTTAAGTCTCTGGGGCACGTTCCATTTCCCCACTCCCATGCCACTCTCGAGCTCCACCGCGTTACACTCTTCTCGGACCCCGGACTAAACTCCGCGCCTTGCTTTTATAATGCGGAGCAAGCCCGAGATCCTATTAACGTTAATCACTGCCAGCCGGCCCGCTTAGGCGGCCCCGTCCCTTTGCACACCTGCAGAAGGGGTGCCGCCTACTTAGGGAGCCTACGAAGTGAGCGAGGGGCGATAATAGATTTGGGCGCACGCCCATCACAGGCGCACGCCGTGACACTGCCCCTCCCTCAGCTCCAAGCTCACCATTGCCGCCGGCACTGCCTGCTTGTGAATAAGACCTCAACCTCGTTTGGGACTTAACCCACGGTCCGTGCCAGGTGCCCCCGTGCCTGCATTCTCCACCAGTGTAACGGGTTCGACCCAAAGTTAAACGGGCGGCACCATGAAACACAGGCACGAGGCGAGATCTTGGGGGAAAAGGATAATTTATTTCTGATAAATAGGGGAAGGAAAGGGTAAAAGGAGGGAGGACGGAAAGAAAGGGAAGGGATGATGTGTGCACGTGCATGGTCCGAGGCAGTGCCCAGCTGGCATGCGGGCACGCGGCTGGCGGCGGTGGGCAGAGTGGCCGAACGGAGCACGCAAGGCAGCGCTCCTGCACGCTCCCTCTCGGTTCCTCCCCGCTGTCGATGGCCGGCCTGGCCCCTCCCAGCTCTCTGTGGGCGCGGCCTCAGGCGGGAGTCTCGCTCGGACGTCCATCGGCTGGGCGGCTTTCCCTGGCTGGGATCGGCGGCCTTAACGCTGTCCTCCTCGCGGCCTTTTCCTCTTCGGCGGCGGGGACGCGAAGGCGGGCTCGACGTGGGAACGAAGGATGCCGTGGGAGCTCGCGCAGCTCTTTCCCGCGCTGTCCTCAGCGCGGAGATCAAAGGGGCGGAAATCCAATGTCCTTTTAAGTCTCTGGAGCACGTTCCATTTCTCCACACCCATGCCACTCTCGAGCTCCACCGCGTTACACTCTTCTCGGACCCCGGACTAAACTCCGCGCCTTGCTTTTATAATGCGGAGCAAGCCCGAGATCCTATTAACGTTAATCACTGCCAGCCGGCCCGCGTAGGCGGCCCCGTCCCTTTGCACACCTGCAGAAGGGGTGCCGCCTACTTAGGGAGCCTACGAAGTGAGCGAGGGGCGATAATAGATTTGGCCGCACGCCCATCACAGGCGCACGCCGTGACACTTGTACAGTAGCTGTAATTGCAGTGAAAGGTGGTTCTACAAAGTATTGACTCATCAGGGCTGGATATAAATGCTTTCTACACTTTTCAGATTTTGATTTGCAATTTTTTTTTTTTTTAGACATTTATAATTCTCTTTTCACTTCACAATTATGTGCTACTTTATTTGTTGGTCTATCACATAAAATCCCGAAAAAATAAATTTATGTTTGTGGTTGTAACGGGAAAAAATGTGGACAATTGGTACAGTATAAGGGGTATGACTACTTTAATAAGTCAGCAGTGTAACTTCATTTAGAATATAAAGAACTCATATCTGTGGATAACACTGTTTTTGACAGAGAGGAAAATGGTTTGAGAACCATTAAAGAGCTTATACAGGTTTTTTTTGTTGTTGTTGCTCATGCCTACTTGCTCTACAGTCATCATGCGTCCGAACATTTTCCGAACATTTACTTCTATCAAAGCTGTAAATCACCCAGACAGCCATTTTTAACAATGTTAGATATAAAGGATTTTTATGGTATTTAAATGCATGTGCAGTATGCCAGAGTTAATATCCTCTATCGAACTGTAGGACTACAATATAATGAAGTAAAATGATATTTTAGTCTGTGTACCTCTCTGACTAGTGATGGACAGGCAATGTTAAATGTGTTTAGATTTATATTCAAGCGTCTGACTGCAAAAATTGTATTAATTCTGATGGAAAAGAATAACTTTCTGGCTTTCAAACTGTTATGCACTAAATAGCCAACGGCTGTTATCATGCAAAACTTTATTTGAGAAAATAGTTTTGTTTTTTTTCAGCTGCTGTCTATTTACTACTTTTAGATACTGTAACTTATTTTTAAAACAGACTCACTGATTGTTTTTACATTTATGTTCAGAAACCACGGCATCCCACACATTTTCATAAATGTTCAGTTTCTACAAAGTTAACGCTCTTTCTCAGATTATGCATGTTGGCATGCCTGCAACACTCCTGTTTCATAAATGTGTCTATATTCCTTGCACCTTGCTAAAAGTTTGTCTTACTTTAGAGGGGTAAAACAAAAAAAAAGGGCTCACACTGACAAAAGATCACACTGGAAAGGTATTTTTTGAATAAATATTTCTTATCGATCCATAAGCATGCAGTGTCCAGTGCTTACTGCTAATTAAAAGTGATGTAACTCATTAATAAATGGCATGAAGCTTACTTGCAATAACAAAAAACATATTCTTTTAAATTAGCTAGTTGTGTCACATGTGCTACCAAGGCACACCACCATTTTGGAAATTATGTCATAGTTGCGTAAATTCACAGATTGTCATATGACTGCACCAGAATGTTCATAAATGTCGCTTAGCAACACTCACTCACCATCAATAATGCTTTATCCTGTGTACAAGAGGTCTGGAGCCTATCCCAGGAGGCATGAGTCGGGGTACAACCTGGACTAAGTACAAGTCCATTGCAGGACACACACAAGCTCATTCACACACTGTAGGCAATTTGGGTAAGCTAATTAGTCTAATCTCCATGTCTTTGAACTGTGGGAGGAACAAGGAGTACCTGGAGGAAACCCACAGGGAGACCTTCATGCACACAAACCCTGAACCTGGATGTGTAAGAAGGAACTTTCAAGAACACTTAAAGGGTCTGTGTCACCATTATTTATTTACTATTACTATTATATAGTATTTATTTATTACTGTATATACTATTTAATACTGTTTATACTATTTTATCACTTCAAATAATAAATATGATCCCAGAGGTGAAACTGATTGTATCGGGGGTCTCAACAAAGCTGTTTCTTTTAGTTTATGTGTTTGTTTTGTATTGTTGTTCTATTTGATCTAGAAAAAGAAAAATGCATTAAACAGTTGTTAACAAAAAAAAAAAAAAAGAAACTGGTTGTATCTATAAACAGATTACAATGATCACACTGGAAAGGCTATTTATTGGATAAATATTTCTTAACGATCAAAACTACAAAACTCAAATTTGATCAGTTCATCACATCGAAAAAAAAAATATATATATATATATATATATTTTAAATAATCAATCTTAATCCCTAATGATCATCTTTCACTTGTCCTGGACTGGCTATATGGTGGCATCAACAAACCAGTGTCACTTGCATAAACTCTATATTAAAGTAAAAAAACCCTTCCCTCAACAGAGTAGGAGGTCTCAGACGCGTCTCCTATCTTTTTGCCATTTTCCCATACTGCCCTTTCATTCATCCCAGTGAAGATTAAGGCCACTTTATATTTCCACCAAGTAAGCCAAACCTAACGACCTTTTCAGGATCACAAGAGAATGTTATAGCTATGACAGTCACATCCTAACCAACCAATCATATTCTCCATTGCAGCTAAATGTTATTTAGAAGAAACAGCCCTGGAGGGGTCCCTAAAAAACTTTTCTCAAACTGGTCAGACAAAAATGTTTCAAACAAACAAAAATAAAGTTTAGTTGCCATGCCTTGATTCTACTTTATCTCACCATGGTGTCGCAGATTACATTGCAACCACATGACCATTACAATGTCTGCCTGCTCTTTACTTTCCAAGACACACTTATATATAGTCTTATATACAGGAGTTATTTAATGCCAGGAGATGGATTCCCCAGGGCAGCCCAGGTATATTGTCATCTGGGACAATGTAAGTTTCCTATCAGGCTCACACCTGTTTAATTGACTGTACAAATTGTCAGGCAAAAAGCTTCCTGATAAAAAATGATCATAGTTTGCTATCCTTTGAACGCATCAGGTTTTAGAAATGGACATTCTAATTGTACTGTTTTCTACTCGTATCCTTCGCATGATACTGTATTAAATAAAATGACAGCAAGTTCACCTGATTACTAACTGCACACATCAGGACCCAATCACTTCTCCACACGATTTTCTTGATTGAATCATTGAAATTGATTTCGTTTTTAAACTTGCTTTTTCACAATTTTATAATCTAAATATACATATTTAAACTTTAATCAAATTATCCATAAGTGTTCTTTAAACAATGTAACATGTGGGTCGCTGTGTGTGTATTTTCGGCGTCTGTGTTGCTGTGCTTCGTCGTGTGTGTGTGTGTGTGTGTGTGTATATATATTGTGTCCAGGTCGAGCGCAGATCCGGATCCACTCCAGGTTTTCCAACTGCCACTACACCGGCAGCTGCCTGACCTTCCACACGTGCGCTTCCGCCCTGAGTGACGTCATCAGCGGACCATTTATAAACCCGAGGGAGACGCGGGAACGGGGAGGCGTGTAGGCGAAGTGTTGGTTGTGTTGGAGAGTTTTGTTGTGATTTGTGAAATTTAGAGATTGGATTGTGTATTCTGGTTTTTGACTTTTGTCTTCCATTTTTGACTTTGATTCTTGCTTTGTCCTTTTGGTTTGTTTGCTAGCGCTTTGTAAATACTGTTTGTTTGTTTGTTTGTTTGTTTGTTTGTTTGAATTCACTGTATGTTTGTGCACTCACCCGGTAGTAGGGGTGTGGCTGCCCATTATTTTGGGGAAAGGGTTTTTTGTTCACTGTTTTTGGTTTAGGAAGATAGGGAAGGCATCTGTATTTTTGTTTGTGTTTTCTTTGCTAGGTAAGCTAGCTGCTAAAATACAGATACCTTTTTGTGTTTGTGTGTTTATTTGCATGTGCTATTGGTCAAGCAATACAAACCTCACTTGTTTGTAAATTACCACATCTGTCTTGTTCGTTGTCCCATTACACCACGTTGTTCCACACTCACCAAACAGTTTAAAATAGAACCCCGAACTAATCATTTGCTGTACGGCCCAACCCTAGACTGGGTCGTAACAACAAATAGCGAGAAAATACCGTCTTCTTAGCCCTGATTATCATCTCCTAAAGCCTGTACTGCTCCCAAAGACTGTCTGCTTAAAAACACAGACAGCTCGTCACTGAGGCCCGAGCTCATAATGAAGAAAGGTTGTAGATATGGATCTGGTACAGATTTAAAAGTCAGATAATGCTGCAGTACATCCTAAGTGGTACTTGTCCAGGCAAAATTTTTATCATTTTCAACCTCAACACATTCAACAGAACATGAAGATGAAGTGGGAAGCTGGTATGTTGTTAAAAACAAGCTAGGCAGCTAACTCAGATGAATGATTTATATAATGGAATAAGTTATTTTTTCAAAAGCAATTCTAATAAATAAAAAAATGAATAAATGGTGTACTTTTTTGGAAAAATCACAATTCAGTAATCATTCATAAAGTTAAAAAAAAAAATCTAAATTTTGATGCTATGTATGTAATATCTCCTAGCCTTGGTCCACACTGCACAGTATAAAGATTCCCACTGCATGTATTTGTTTAGCGTTTCATGCACTAAATGCCCGTTTGCACTCCTGACTCTTGGTATAATTCTGAAGTCTGATTGTGTTTTGGATTTCTTTGTGCTTGTCAGTGTTTATACAACAATCACTTTACTGACAAAATGAAGATAACAGGATATTCAACTGGAAACAGGTGACTGCAGCTCAAGGCTATCTAGTCAATGATGAATAATATCAGATTGTCCTGCTCAGTGCCAAAATTGAGCTGCTGTTTGACACTGTGAGCACCCGAGTGACAGCAATCTATTCCCCAGCTCCACCAGTCATCACTCACACAGAAAAGTATGCAGGTAAACCAACTCAGGAGCACGGCTTTCTACTCCAACGTTATGGAGTAATACACTGATCAGACATAACATTATGACCAACCAACTTACAGTATGACCTGTGAGTTCTGACACCTTTTCATCACAGACAGCATTATTCTTTTCAGCAATTTAATCTATAGTAATTCTTCTCTTGGATTGGACTACATGGATTGTGATCCTTGGCTGCCCATGATCCTTTTGCCATTTCATGGGTTTTCCTTCCTTTGATCACTTTTGATAGGCTGCAGATCCTAATAGAGCTGGAGCAAAATGCGACCTAGTCAATATTTGGCTGGTGGCCCTAATGTTGTGGCACAACAGTGGATAATAGTACTTGGAATACTACTAACTGAGTTTGTTAGCCATCTTATGAGCAAGACTTTAACCTGGGTGATTGCAATATAGATCCAAGCAGGGGAACACACCAAGCAATTTTTCATCCAATCACATCATATGCCACACTCTACTTGGTAAAAAAAAAAAATTGAGAGCAAGTTCTAACCATGAGAAAGTGAGCAGCAGAAGAATACACCTCTTGAGTTTAGAACACTTGCCACTTGTAGTGGAGGAAATGAAACAGCTTTTAGGGCTGCCTATCACTGCTGGTTTGACCAACACTCAATCACAAAGCCTACTTGTCAGGATGAACAAAATGTCCTGGATTCACTGATTGAATTCCCTCTGTATTTTAACCACTTTCTCTTCAAATGCGAAGTCTCTAACATTTTTGAGAATGAGTCATATGATGCAAACCCAGTTAAAGGCATGCAGGTAGAGCAGACAAAACTCCCACACATTATGGTGAGTGATGAAGGAAGACTTCTACTTTGACAGCAACACTGGATCACTTAATGTCCTGTATGTTCAGTTCCTTATCATTCACCAACTAGGAATGAATCAGCTCATCTAAATCAATGTTCTTCAGTGAGCCTCCTTAAATATTTAATCCTGAAGCCTTTTCAATTCATTTTCGGAAAAAAAGCTCCCAAAAGGGGTGTCTCTACCCATACAGCACTGATTGACTCTGGTGCAGAAGGAAATTAAATCGACAGAACAATAGCAGAAGAAGTCAAGCTTAACCTTCAGCCACTCTAATACTTTCACGAAATCCAAGCTGTAGATGGAGGTCCAATTGGAAAAAGTTAATTTTTACTCATTGTCACTCCAACTTCAAGGTATTGCCCTTCACCCTGATCCAAATATCCAAATATCGCAATATTCTTGGCTTTCTATGCATGTAAAATCAAATTATTTTCTGCCAACAGTGCTAGATGCAGCCATTTTTGTTGAGATCGTCAAGACTACAAGGTGAAAATTTCCATAGAACACCAAAAACAGAAATGCCAAAGGCCTACCACCTTGTCATGCCATAGAGCTAATTCCCAGAAGCACGCTTCATAGGCCATATCGCTCAGATCCTACAAATAGCCATGTCTCATCACAGGGAAAAAGACTTATGCTTATTCTGCATTACGGTACGTTGTACTTTTATGTATTTTATTATGGCCAGTAAATAATAAAACTTTATTTTATGATGACCAAAATGTTCTTATATAAAACTGGTCTGTGGTGCAAAAAAGGTTTGAAACAACTGATTTACAGAAATGTGTTAAAGACTATTAAGCTGTGGTGCAGAGGTAACATAGTAAGGACAGCACATCGTACATTTTTAAAATTAAAATACTAATTTTAATAATTCATGATTAATTAACTCCAGAAAGAAGTACCTGTAGGTCTTTAGATATCATTTACAATCAAGTGACTAATAAATCAACTGTTTCTACATGAGCATTCAGTAGAATGTTCATTCCACCACTTACTGTAAGTTCCAGAGCAGAAAAGAGTATTTATTGTATGAATGGTTTTCCTTATACCCTAGGAGAGAGAACAGCTGATCAGTGCTAAATTTGAGAGAGCGTGGTGCAGTGTAAGATATGATAAATCTTTTGGGGTAAGTGGGTGCTGGGTATTTTTGGCCTTGTAGGCAAGCATCAGTGTTCTAAATCTGATAACAGCAGCTACAGCAAGTCAGTGTAGGAAGCATAACAATGGGGTTGGTGTGGTAGGATGCTTTGCCACATTTGTTATGCGGGGGTACTTCAATATGGCGCCCCTAGGTATTCTATCATGTATGCAAGCCCCAACGCAGGACTTGGAGTGGGCGTCGGGCCTCGGATTGTTTATTTCGGTGGGGAATGATCGGCTTGTCTGAACATCACGTAGCGCTATAAAGGGAAGGAGGGCGCGCTTATGTCGGCGCGTGCCATGTGCTTTCGTCACAAAGAACAGGTATTTCGTTTATTATTCTTTGTTTTTTACACCACTCTTTTCAGTTCTCTCTTTTCTCTTTCCTCTTTTCACTTCTCCCTATACCAGAGCCATGCTCTCGTACCTGGTGCTATCTAATGTTCGCACAGTGTGCACTGGTTTCTGGGAGCTTAAATATCCTACCAGCCAGATGTAGCTTGTTTCCTTTGATTGCCAGTCCTGCGGGGTTGCCTAGCAACCGCTTGTCGCATTTGTGGCCGTGTTACAGTACACCCCTTTCTAGGGACAACCCCTGACGTTCCCAAGAGCGCTCCTCTGGGCACTAGGTACTGTATGGCGCCCTGGACCCGAACTGTGAACGCTGGGGACACATCAGTGAAATGGGGTGGGGGTGGGGGTGGTGTAGGTCTGGGAGCCATGGTGCTGCAGAGCACTGGTTTCAGTTGTGACACATAGAATGTAGGATTGATCCTCATTGACCGGGGGAGAGCCAAGTGCTATGCCACCGGATTAATCCTTTTCATGATTTTAAACGTCCCAATGTACTGGGGGGCCAGCTTCCTTGACTCAAGCTTTAGCTGGAGGTCCTTGGTGGACAACCAGATCCGTTGTCCTGTACGGAAGTATTCGCCGTGAGGGTTGCCTTGCACATGGCTCGGGCCTTCCTCCAGGTCTGACGGCACCGCTGTACTAAAGTTTTTGCAGCGGGGAACCCTACCTCAGGTTCCTCCTCTGGGAACATAGGGGGGGAATACCTGAATTAACACTCAAAGGGTGACAAAGGGTGATGGAAGTTTCGGCAAGGGAATACATTTACAGGCTTTGGAGAACCGATCTACCACCACCAGAATGATCGTGTTCCCCTTGGATGAGGGCAGACCCTTAACAAAGTTCAAGGAAAGATTGGACCACAGGCGCGACGGTATGGGTAGTGGGTGTAGCAGTCCGCTGGGCCATGTACGTGGTTCCTTGTTCTGTGCGCAGTTCGGACAGGCTGCCACATAAGCCCGAACATCTCTCTCCATGCCGGGCCACCACAGGCGCCGGCGGAGAAACTTAAGGGTTCTAGTGGTGCCTGGGTGTGCCATAAGCGGGGATGTGTAACCCCATGCAAGAGCTTGAGGGCAGAGGTTGGCAGGAACACATAGTTTTCCAGGGGGTCCTCCTCCCAGATCTGGTTTCTGTCACTGTGCTTGCTTAATTTGTTGCTCATTTGTTGCCCAGCGGGGGCAAGAATGCGTGGCGCTGGGATAATGCTTTCAGTTTCCTCTAATGTGGGGTCCCATTGGCACGAGAGGGCGTCCGGCTTGAGGTTTCTTCGACAGAATGAGAGCACATAGTCAAACCGGGAGAAGAAGAGGGACCATCTGGCTTGTCGTTTGGCCGACTGGATATAGTCTAAGTTCTTGTGTTCGGTCCAAATCAGTATTTGCTGTTTGGCCCCCTCCAGCCAGTGTCTCCACTCTTCTAGAGCCAGCTTTATGTCAAGGAGCTTCCGATCCCCAGTGCTATAATTGCTCTCTGCTGGGGTCAGGCGGTGTGAGAAGTAGGCGCAGTGATGTAGTTTCTGGTCTTCCTCGGAACGCTGGGAGAGGACCGCGTCCACCCCCACATCGGATGTGTCTACCTCCACTATGAACTGGGTCTCTGGATCCAGCATCCATAAGACTGGGGCTGTGGTGAGCTTTGCTTTTATAGCCTGGAAGGCCCCTTGAGCCTCCTCCATCCATTTAAATCGCCCTGGGTTCCTCTTTGTGAGGGCGCTAAGTGGGGCCGCCAAGGTGGTAAATTGTGGATGAACCGCCAAATGAAATTGGCGAACCCCAGGAAGCGCTGAACTGCCTGAAATGATGTAGGACGGGGCCACTGACCACAGCCTTTATTTTGGCCGGGTCCATTTGAAGGTGGCCCTTAGATACCATGGAACCCAAGAAGGAAGTGGAGGTTATGTGGAACTGTGACTTTTCTAGCTTAACAAATAGATAGTTCTGCTGGAGAAGTTGCAGCACCTGGCGTACGTGGGTGATGTGCTCTGGCATGGAGGCACTAAAAATTAAAATGTCATCCAAGATGACAAAGGCATAGAGGTTAAGTGTCTCCCGGAGCAACTCATTAATGAACCTCTGAAATACTGCTGGAGCATTAGTCAGACCGAAGGGCATCACCCGGTATTCGTAGTGCCCTGACGGTGTAATAAACAAGGTCTTCCACTCGTCCCCTGCCCTGATGCGGATCAAATTGTAGGCACTGCATAAATCTAGCTTTGTGAACACTTTCGCCTTTTGCAAGCACTCAAAGGCAGAATTCATCAGAGGAAGGGGATAGCGGTCTTTCAGGGTAATCGCGTTCACCCCCCGATAATTTATGCAGGGGTGGAGGCCCCCATCCTTCTTCTTTACTGCGGGGGATCCTCCATGGCCGATTGCTCGGGAGAAGACAAGGAATAGAGCTTTCCCCTTGGTGGGGTCGAACCTGGAAGCAGCTTGATTGCGCAGTCGAAAGATCGATGGGGAGGAAGCTTTTGGGCCCCTGACTTGGAAAATACTTCCGCCAGGTCCCAGTAATCTTTGGGAACTGCAGAGAGGTCGATCTGATGGGATGACTGCACATCTATGGTTCTAATCCCTTTTAAGCAGCTCTGTGCGCAGCGGTTGCCCCAAACCGAGACAGAACAGGTTATCCAATCAATACGGGGGTTGTTATCTTGTAACCACGGGAACCCTAGTACCACCTGGAGCTAAGGCACCCGGGTAATGAGGAAGGTAATCCGCTCTGCATGTTCTGCTCTGCAGTCTTATGTATAATCGGCCCGGATTCGAATAACTGACCATCCAGGGCCGCCACTGGAATGAGAGCAGAAAGTGGGTGGAATGGCACAGCCAGTTTCCGCACCAGGTCTTCATCTATTAGGTTTCCCGCTGTCTACAAATGCTTTTAGATGAGTAGTGGCGGCCTCCTCCCAGGTAATGACGATGAGGAGGAAGAGCCCTGATCGCTGAGGGTCTGACCTTTGGGTCACTGTCGGCCCCCCTCCCTAGAGTGACCCTCCCCCCCTTTTGGCTTATTCAGCGGACAATGCCCCTGGTGGTGACCGGACCTGCCATAACAAAAACATCCCGACCAAAATTGGGGGGGCCCCTGAGATCTCTGCTGGACCTTGATGCATGGGCTCTCCCTGATCCACCTCCCGTTCTAACTCTCACTGGAAAGAGATCAGCCTCTTCCCTGTAATTCCCTGCACGTTCCGCCCTGCGCTCACAGATTATTATTTATTATACAGATTATTATTATGGCCATACTGTACAGGGATTCTAAATCTTCGGGTGGTTCGCGTACTGCCAGCTCATCTTTGAGTTTCTCCGAAAGGCCTTGAATGAAAGGCCCTCAGTGCTCTAGCCGCCCGTGTCCGAAATTTGATGGTATAATCTGCCACCGATCGTCCTCCTTGCCGAATGCCAAGGAGGGGCGAGACTACACCACTAACCAGATGTGGATGGTGGAAGTTGGCCTTGAGTGCCTGTATAAAATCATTAGCCGTAGTGTGTGCTGCTAGGAGGTTTTGCCATACTGCAGTGGCCCACTCCAGTGCCCTTCCCGTCAATAGTGATATCATGAATGCAATCTTAGATCTCTCAGAGGGAAATTGGGATTGTTGCATCTCAAATATTAAAGAGCACTGGAGTAGGAAGGCACTCCATTTATCAGGCTCCCCAGCATAAGGCTGGGGAGTAGGTAGTCTTGTTTTGGCCACCAGGGGAGGTGCTTTGCTACAGTGACGGCCACAGGAGCCGATCCCGGAAGTGATTCCGGGTTCACCGGCGATCCGGAAGTGCCCTGTGCCTCGAGGCGCCCATGGATTTGGTCTAAGCGCCGCGAAATGCCCTTTATCTCCTTTATAGCCTGACCGTTACTATCTTGTTTACCCGCTCCAAATACGCAGGCTCCTTATCTGTTGCGAACATTCTGTTATGAGGGGATACTTCAATATGGCGCCCCTAGGTATTCTATCACGTATGGAAGCCCCAACGCAGGACTTGGAGAAGGCCTTAGGCCTTGAATTGTTTATTTCGGTGGGGAATGATCGGCTCGCGTGAACACCACGCAGCGCTATAAAGGGAAGGAGAGCGTGCTTATGTCGGCACGTGCCACCGTGCTTTCATCACAAAGAACAGGTATTTAGTTTATTACTGTTATTATTCTTGTTTTTTACACCGCTCTTTTCAGTTCTCTCTTTTCTCTTTCCTCTTTTCACTTCTCTCTTTTCACATATCTCTCTTCGCTTTTCTCTTTTCACTTTTAATTTTTCTCTTTTCACTTTTCTCTTTTCACCTCTCCCTATACCAGAGCCACGCTCTTGTAGCCTTGTGCTATCTACGTAATGTTCGCACAGCGTGCGCTAGTTTCTGGGAGCTTAAATATCCTACCGGCCAGGTGTAGGTCGTTTCCTTTGATTGTCAATGCTGCGGGGTTGCCTAGCAACCGCCCGTCGCATGTGTGGCCGTGTTACAACATTGAACATTGATAAAAGCACTATACAAATAATTGTATAAACAATTGAATTGTATAAACCCAGAAACCCAATCTTTTCAAATCCTGATTCACGGGTGTGCTAACCTGAGGTCAGTACATAAAAATTAAAACCACATCACAAAGGCAATAGTCCAACCATGCCCTGAAGTTTATTGTGGAAGGCAAAGCCTCTCATGGAAAACCAGTGATCTGGAACCATGGTCAGTTTTCCAAGTCTATCTACCTGATACAACTCCACGAGTTACCCAAAGTCTTTAAAACAGCCCAAAGTGGCCCAAAACTGCAGAGTTCACAGAATGACACAAGAACAGAACATCCTGATACCAGCCCAGGCATCAGCCTACAGGAAGATTATCCTTATTATCTGTAGAGAATTTCGGCCATAAACTTATGTACATTACTGCTCCATATTCCCCTGTTTTTGTCCTAAACTTGCATTAATGTCAATGTGGCGTTTCACATATTTTCCCTGTGACTGTGTGCTTTTCTAATGGGTTTTTTACATTATTTTTCCTCACGTCCCTTTTATGCCAGTAGATGGACTGGCTGTGCTAAATTGCCCCAGGTTTGTGATTGAGTTTGTGAATGTACATGTGCATGGTCATATAATTATGTAAATTTTAATGTAAAAAATAATGTGCATGTTGCTCATTTAAACTATGCCATGTTTTTGTCATGTAGTATATAGGCATTTATAGGAAAGTTAAAGTACTGTCAGTATTATATGAAAGATGCACAAGTACATGAAATGTTGCACATTTGTGTGATGGCTGCTTAATTGTAAAAGCAGAGAAAAAATTGCAGATGCTCGATTTTCCTCTCAGCATGTGCAATTATGCAGACTTAATTTATTTTAAACTCCTCTCACCTTCATCTTTCATAAAGGTTAAAAGTGTGAAAGCATGTGCTTCTCACATCTTTTGTCTAATCCTTTGACCTGTTCTTTTTATTGCAGATGACTCACTTGTGAAATATTATTCTTTCCATCTAAATTACCTTTAATTTCTAGGAAATCATTATTGGCTGGAATCTTCGAATCTTGTCATGACTAAATAAATAAATACATTTCTGTGCACTATATAATATTTACTACATGGTTATGGTCACCTCACTGAAATATGCTGGTTGGAGTGTAATAACAAGGGACCTTTCGGACTGTAGCCCAATTCCCTAACCTTCACCAATGTGATTGAGCGTCCATGGGTTGTGCCAGACAAATGAGTTCGATTCATGGAGGCCTCACCCTGCAACCCACAACACCCAAAATATTTGCTGTTAACGTTCTGGTGCCAGATACTGTAGTTCAGAACACCCCAGAGGTGTCATGCCCTGAGGGCACAAGTTATACTACATGATACTGGCCATTTCATTTTGCATCATCTCTACCAAAGCATTGTAAGGTGTGGCTACTATACTAAAAACCTTTCTGGAGGAACTGACCAATGTTTTTTCCTTTCTTTCTTTAATCTGGTCACCACTACAGAATGCAGTTTCTTGCATTATTTTAAATTTGTTTATGAAATGCAAAGCTGAGGAGCACTCCCTGCCCAATCCACACTTTCAAATGTTTCACGTTGTAATTTTTAAAGGTGGATAGACTTTCTTTTCCAAAGCAGACCAGTTCAAAAAAGCTGATTGGTGGTCAGTTGTCTGGCTCAATACAGGCAGGTCGGTTCCACTAGCGAAATCTCGAACTGCATGCTGATTTCATTTGACATTTAAAAAATTAAATAAAACGTGACAGCTTTTCTTACTGGTTTAAAAACTACAAAATGCTGAACAGATGTACACTTCATTCCAGTCAGCCGTGAAACGTTTCACACACATTCACCTGTTCTGGGATTTCCTTCCAGGCTTAGAATCCATCCTTCTGATCTACTGCAGCACTCACATGCTTCATGCTTGCGGTGGAAACATCGTTTTCCCTAAAAATTTCAAGCAGGAGAAAGAATGAGAGAGAGAGCAATAAATACAAGATGACTTGGAAGAATGAAATCTTGCTTTGATCCATTCTTATTTGATTTCCTTTCTCCTGTCTCCATCTGCTTTTGAATGAAATTTGTCTTTCTGCCTTCACAGTATGACAGAAACAAAGGCACCTGTAGCAGTACAGAAGCAAAACCTTACACTTAGTGTACATTTTGTCAGCTCCTTTCAATTTTAGTCTTAGACTTCGTCCCGGGATAAATGTCCCGGTTAGTTTTTATAAAATTTAGCCAATCTTATCCTATTTTTGTTGTCAATTTTTAGTCGACTAAAAGTCTAGTTTAGTCAATGAAAACACATAATTTTTGTTATATTTTTATTATTAATTAACCCTACAGAAACTTTTCTTTTTGAAGAAAGAAATATGAATTTCCACACTTGGACTGTTGTTGGGATACTGTAGCTCCTATGGGTCACAATCATTTGTTAACCTATTAGCTTAATGTTTTTGCCAACGGTTTAACTATAAAATAAAATAAAATACATCATATATAACAAAACATAATTACCACAAAGAGGCTGTAAAACTACCTTGAGATTTCATGCATTTTCTTATTTTTCCCTGCGATTGTGTGCCCCCACTGTTTCCCCTCTGATATTACCACACATCTGCTTTTTTTCTCTGGTTCAATATGAAGAAAAAGGCTCCAAATATCGGCTTTTCTCTTTCACCCGAGTAATAGTGCTGTGATGATGAAGAGTTAAAAATGACTGAGCTTGTAACATCTCTTACCGCCTGACCCGGGAAACACTGCTGTTCCTGTTGCTCATAATGAATGAACACCGTATCGCAGTGGATTTTGACAAAAATTTAATGGTGACGAAAAAAAAAGCATATGTTTGTCATGCACACTCGCTCCACGACCGGCACGAGGACCCGGAAGTAAGCCGATCACGCTTTCAGAAAGCATAAAAGGAAACAAGATGGCGCGTCACATCGCTCAGTCATTGAGTTCATTCATGCCTTCGCTATCGCTTTACCAACTATTTCGTGAGTACTCACCTATTCAGATCGCTTCCTTGATTGAGTGTGTGTTGCCAGAACGCGGGTTTATTTGTGTAGATCCTTGCTCTTTGTGTAAGAGAGTTCTAAGAGTAAACACGTGGTTATCCTGCCTGCTCACGCTGCTTCCGCGTTTGGGTTTACCGTCCACGCAACACGGGCTAACTGCTAAGGCTACTGTGTTCATCCCTCGGTTGCTCGTGAAAGAATGACTGAGCCTAAAGCAGTAAACCCAGCGGAGTTTACTCGCCTCTGCGCTGTGGTTGACCAGCATGCCAAGCTGATCAATGAGCTCCGTGGTGAAGTCGTGTCTCTCCGAAAGGAGCTCCAAGACGTCGCGGTTTTGCGCCGCAAGGTGGTGGAGCTGCGGCAGGAGAACGTGACCCTCCGCGAGGCGGTTGTTCAGTCGGCTGTTGCCACGCCCCCCGCAGCGGCGGCAGCGCTGCCCCCTCCTCCCCCCTCTGACATTTTCATTGCTTTACCAGATAAGTGGGATGGCACAGATGGGAAGTGCAGTGTGTTTTTAACAGCATTAGATCTTGTGTTTGAGTTCAATTCCACCAGGTACTCCACAGACCGACTGCGCGTTGCACTTCTCGTCTCATTGCTATCTGGGCAGGCAGCTGAGTGGGCCACGGCGGTTCTCAGGTCAGATTCGGACACCGGCTATTCATACGGAGAATTCACCCGCAAACTCAAACTGACCTTCGAACATCCTGCTGCTGAGGTGGAGACCGACAGCAAATTGTACCATCTGCAGCAGGGTGGGTCGTCCGTGAGCCGCTACACCGCGGATTTCCGTACCCTCGCCGTGCAGACCACCTGGGGGGATGCCGCCCTCCGGACGGCTTACTACGAAGGACTGGCTTCTCGCATCAAGGACGAGCTCACCGGACGAGAGCTTCCAGGTACACTGGAGGGATTGGTTCAGCTTGCCCTCCGGATTGACCAGCGCCTGCTCGCTCGTCCGAAGCCAGCCCCCCGAACTCTGCCACCCATCACGCCCCTTTTTTCACATTCCACGCCCCGATCACCAGCTTTTACCACCACCACTAGGGCGTCTGCCGGGTCTCCACCTCCCGCCGTGGTTGACACGGGAGCCGGGGAACCCATGCAACTAGGACGCGCCTCCTTGAACCCTGCAGAGCGAGGATGACGTTTCAGGGAGGGACTCTGCGCCTATTGTGGGTCAGCGGCACACCATAGAGCTATATGCCCTTCACGCCCGGGAAACGATCAGGCCCGGTGAGTCAGGGGGGCAGCTCACCGGGTCACCTCCATCTCGCCGCCACCACACCCAGTATCTCGCGTCTCATGGTTCAGGTACACCTCCAATTTGGCCACAGACTAGTCAAAAGTCCCGCGTTCATCGACTCCAGGGGCCGCCGGGAACTTTATTGACTCCTCCTATGCCAAGAGATTGGGGGTGGAGACTGAGGCGTTATCCAGCAGGTTCGAGTGACGTCCGTCGACGGTCAGCCCCTTTCCTCCAGCCTTATCACCACCCAGACTCGGCCCATTACCCTCACCATTGACCAACATCACGAGGAGATCCGCTTCCACCTCACCTCCATTTCCTCGTCACCCATCATCCTAGGATACCCCTGGTTACTCCAGCATGACCCTCTCATCTCCTGGTCTCAAAACCGGATCCTACAATGGGGCCCGACCTGCCTCGAACTCTGCCTACAGGCGCTGGCTGGGACGTGCTCTAGGGAGTCCGAGGTCCCCCGATGTCGACACCAACGCCATCCCTTCAGCATATCGTGACCTGGCTGAGGTTTTTTGTAAAAGACGTGCTAACCACCTTCCTCCGCATCGCCCCTATGCCCTGGCGATTGAGATCCAGCCAGGCTCCACTCCACCTACCCGTCTATACTCTCTCTCTTCCACCGAGATGCGGGCGATGGAGGAGTATGTGTCCTCCGCTCTCCGTCAGGGTACCATCCATCCCTCTTCCTCGCCCGCTGCCGCGGGGTTTTTCTTCGTAAAGAAGAGTTTGGGCGAATTACGTCCATGTGTCGACTACCGGGGGTTAAACAACATCACCCTAAAAAACGGACACCCGCTGCCGCTTACCAACTCAGCCCTGGACGCCCTCTCTGGTGCCACCATTTTCTCAAAGTTGGACCTCTGGAGCGCCTACAACTTGGTGCGTATCAGAGAGGGCGATGAGTGGAAGACGGCCTTCATCACCCCTACTGGACACTATGAGAGTTTGGTCATCCCATTTGGACTCTGTAACGCTCCCGCAGCTTTCCAGCAGTTCATCAATGATGTTCTCCATGACATGTTGGGAAAGTGGGTATTCGTCTACCTAGACAATATACTCATCTACTCCCGTACCGCCGAAGAACACATCCGACATGTCAGGGCAGTTCTTAAGAGATTGCTCGCCCACCGACTGTACTGTAAGCTGGAGAAGTGCGCTTTTCACAAGCGCTCCACCACGTTCCTGGGTTTTGTGATCTCGTCCCAGGGTGTGGCCATGGACCCGCAGAAACTGGAAGCTGTACATCATTGGCCCCTACCCAAGACTCTCAGGCAGCTTCAACGGTTTCTCGGGTTTGCGAACTTCTATCGTCGCTTTATCCGGGGCTACAGCACAGTCGCAGCACCCCTGACTGCATTGACTCGCCCCTCATCTCGTCCCTTCCAACTCGACTCCACGGCCATCAACGCCTTCTCCAAACTCTGCCACCGATTCACCACCACTCCGGTTCTCCTCCATCCAGATGCCGATCAACCATTCGTTGTGGAGGTGGACGCCTCAGAGGTGGGCGCTGGGGCGGTTCTCTCCCAGCGGGGTCCAGACCAGAAACTACACCCTTGTAGTTTCTTCTCCAAAAAATTTAACCCCACTCAGCAGTGATACGGGGTGGGGGACCGCGAGCTGCTGGCCATAAAGTGGGCATTGGAAGAATGGCGACACTGGCTCCAGGGTGCCAGAGAACCATTTATCGTCTGGACCGACCACCAAAACCTCAGCTGCATCAAGACCCTTAAACAACTCAACCCCAGGCAGGTGCGGTGGGCTCTCTTTTTCGAGCATTTCAATTTCCATCTATCCTACCGTCCGGGGTCAAAGGTCCGCCAGACGAAGGTCCGCCAGGCGCAAACCACGGAGACCGAACCGGCAGGTGCGCCTGCCTGGACGACTTTTCGTTCCAAGGACCGTCAAAGCCGACGTCATTAAATGGGGCCATTCTTCACCGCTGTCGGGGCACCCAGGCACACAGCGCACCCTTCAATATATCCAGCGCGCCTTCTGGTGGCCCTCCATGGCCAAGGACGTCGAGGAGTTCGTTCGGGCATGCCCAGTGTGCGCCAGGGCCAAGACCTCTAACCAACCGACACCGGGGGAACTCCAACCACTCCCAGTTCCCCGTCGACCCTGGACGCACATTGTCGTCGACTTCATCACGGGCCTGCCGGTATCCGAAGGGAAGAGCGTCATCATGACGAAAAATAGATCGGTTCTCCAAAGCTGTGCACCTGGCGGCCCTTCCCGGACTTCCATCAGCCAAAGGGACAGCCGCAGCACGTAGTCCGTCTGCATGGGTTCCCAAAGGACATCGTCTCGGACAGGGGGCCCCAGTTCACTGCACGGTTCTGGAAGGCCTTCTGCCATCTGATCAATTCTACCTGCAGTCTCTCCTCAGGCTATCACCCCCAAACAAATGGTCAGACGGAACGGGCCAACCAACAACTGGAGCGCTACCTGAGGTGCTTTGTTGCCGACCGTCAGCGCTCCTGGGCTCGCTATCTCATTTGGGCGGAGCTCTCCCACAACCTCCACGTCTCCTTCGCCACGAAGCTGAGTCCATTTGAGGTATGCCAGGGTTTCCAACCTCCGATGTTCGAACATCAAGAACCGGAGGTCGAAGTACCCTCAGCCCAACAGTTGGTCCGAAGGTGTCGGCGGTCCTGGACTCAAGCCAAGGAGGCCATTCAGCACTCCAATACCCTCTACACCTCACAACATCGCCGTCGACACCCTCCGGGACGATTGTACCACACAGATGACAAGGTATGGCTCTCCACCAAAAATCTAAACCTCCATACAGAGTCCAAAAAACTCTCGCCTAGATTCATCGGTCCATATCGCATCACCCTCCGTGTCAACCCTGTCACCTATCGGCTCCAGCTGCCTGCGGCGCTCCGGATCCACCCAGTATTCCACACCTCTCAGCTCAAACCCTTCATCACGTCACCAATGGTTCCACCCGCCCACTCCACTCCTCCTCCCCGAATCATCGAGGGTAGTCCCGCTTACACGGTACGTCGGATCCTTGACTTGCGCCCTCGGGGCAGAGGTACACAGTACCTGGTTGACTGGGAGGGCTACGGCCCCGAGGAACGGTCTTGGATTCCGGCCCGGTTCGTCCTGGACCCCGAGCTCATACGGGACTACCGTCGTCGGGTATCTGCCACGCCAGGACCATCGAGAGTCGGTCCTGGACAGGGGGGGTACTGTCATGCACACTCGCTCTATGACCGGCACGAGGACCCGAAAGTAAGCCGGTCGCGCTTTCAGAAAGCATAAAAGGAAACAAGATGGCGCGTCACATCGCTCAGTCATTGAGTTCATTCATGCCTTCGCTATCGCTTCACCAACTATTTCGTGAGTACTCACCTATTCAGATCGCTTCCTTGATTGAGTGTGTATTGCCAGAACGCGGGTTTATTTGTGTAGATCCTTGCTCTTTGTGTAAGAGAGTTCTAAGAGTAAACATTTCAGTCTCATCTATTTTCATCAATAGTGTTGCATTATGATTTCGTCACCGTTCTCTTTGCTTTAAGGTCACGTGCGGTCGTATAAGCATTTCACTGCATATCGTACTGGGTATGACTGTGTATGTGACAAATTAAATTTGAATTTGAATTTGAACTGTCAATGTTTGCTGATATCAGTGACATCTCGTCATCGTCTTGTCACAGGAAAAAAGGTCCCACGTTTTTGTTGACGAAATTACACTATTCAACATACAATAACTGCAATTTACTCCAGAAAACTTCTGTAATGTCATCAAGAGGAAGATGGATGGTCACAAACCATTAAGCAAGGCTGTGCAAAACAAGTAAAACACAAATTGTTTATGAATTATTAGCATTTTGTTTTATTTGAGTTATTAAAGCTCTGCAAATACTGCATGATCTTGGGTTATTATTTATCAGATTATTATTTTGATGTGTTCTGATAATGTCATTTCCTTTAAATATACACTTTAAATAACAATAATTATATTTAAAATTTAGGAGAAATATTGTCAGCAGTTCACAAAATGAAATAAAACTGTTCACCTCACCAACACATGCACCTGTAAGAAAAACCAAATAAGAAACTGATTATGCTGCAGTGGTCTCCAGAGTTTTCCAGAGCTGTACAGTATATATATATATATATATATATATATATATATATATATATATATATATATATATATATATATATATATTGTATATTTGATTTAATTTCCCATTCATTTAAAGTCCCTAGTTTGAATAAGTTCTACATTAAGCCTAACTAAAAACTGGATGGATTTTTTTTGGGCACCTTATATTTGTATTAGGCAGTGAGAGAACTGGCCACACACCTGAATCAGAAGACATTGTTCATAATGACATTGCAAGAGGTTTAAGTGATTAACAAAACTCTTTTATTAAATAAGTTTTAATAAAAATGTACAAGGTATATGTTAATAGCTTGAAGTATATCACTCACTCCCTCATCGCCCATATCGCTTTATCCTGCATACAGGATTGCGAGGAGCCTGGAGCCTATCCCAGGTCACTAAGGGCACGAGACAGGGAACACCTTGGACAATCTATCTCAGAGAACACACACACTCACACACTTTTTCACAAACTACATGTAATTTGGGAACGCTAATTGCTAAATGCATGTCTTTGGAATATGGGGGGAAACCGGAGTACCAGGAGGAAACCAAACAAGCACTGGGATTAAATGCAAACTTCACCCATGCAGTCTTGAGACGAGAATCGAACCCAGATCCTGGAGGTGTAAGGCGACACTGCTGACCTACAGTAACTTAAAGTGTCTTTTTCCCCCAAAATACAACATCAGACATTGATATGATATGAACTGAAGTTCTGTACATCAGCAGACAAAAATTTGCCAACTTCCACCCTGTTCAGTTGTTCAGTAATTAAAATGGAGAATGCCTTCATTGCTGTTTTTTTTCTTTTTTTCTGAAAGGACCAAAGTTCAGAAACTGCGAATACAAGCAGAACGACTAACACGAGTCATACAACAAATAATATTTCTTGGTTATGCCAGACCATGTTTCTGATTGCCAGATAATTTCCTAGAAAGTTTTGATCCACAACCAAAAATTCATCAAATTTTATTCACTCCTTGTTCCTAGTGCTGCAGACATTTAGGCAGACCTCAACAGTGCAATGCCCCTGACTTCCACATTATTTGACAATGTTGCTTTGGATTTGTTTGTCTTAAGCTTCTCTTAATTATCTTAATGCTCATATATAATTATATACTGCAATAAATTAGCAAATATCATTTGATATACAATTTGCCTACAGCAACAGCCTTATCCTGCTCAGGAAGGAGAACAGAAACACAAACTTCATGGTCTAGAACTTAACAGGTAACATACACACAAACACACACACATTTACATTCACACACATGGGAAATTTGAATTTTCTAATCCACCTACTGTGAAGGGGGGAAACCAGACAAACCCCACAGAAACAAGTAGAACACACAGATGGTAGCATAAGCCCAGTATGACTGCAGGGACCCAGAGCTTCTGTGCCACTGTGCTGCCCCTCTTGTCTTTCAGTGACAAAATACATCATTATAAGTTTGTAGTTTTATTTTCCATGTCAGATTGTTTGGTTTTCTCTGGGCTCTCTAGTTCTCCTGGGTCTCATCAATATTCCAGCAGGTAAACTGGCAAAGAAGATCCCTCAGTGTGTAAATGAATGTGCCCCATGATGGATTGAAGAGTGTACTCCCACATCATATTTCAGGTTTCTGGAACAGGAACGTCACTTATTGCATTTGGCAGAAGCCCTTTCCAGAGTTCCTCTCATTTATCTCATTATACATCTGAGTATAAGCGTTAAGGGCCATGCTTGGTGCTGCTGAGGGTTAAACCCATGCCCTACCTATCAGTAGTATAATGACTTAACCACTCTGCTACCCCTGCCCAGACTAGAATCCCCGCTGGCTTTCATACGGTCACATCTAATGAAAGGAATTGCACCTTGAATCAAACCACAGTTTAATGTGATCCACTACTCTTACATGAAACCCCTTACACTACACTATAATATAATATAATATAATATAATATAATATAATATAATATAATATAATATAATATAATATAATATAATATAATATAATATACTGTACAATACTATACTATACTATATTGTCCTGTACTGTACTATATTAATGATGCACATATTGAAAACAAAATTGAAAAATCAATCACAATAAAAAATATCTATTATTATTATTATTATTATTATTATTATTATTATTATTATTGTTGTTGTTGTGAAAACTGTTCATTTCTTTTATGGATTTTCCGGCCTTTTATATAAATCCCAAAAGTCCCATGAGGTGTTATCGGGTCAAGGCTCACTTTGTTTGACGATGAATAATTGCATCTGCGAAACTGACGTTGGTAGCGTATTAACACAATAAAGCAATGCTAACAAAGTTATTAATCCAGTCAGTAGAAATATATTCTCTCTTCTCTGAGTAAGCTCCAGGGAAAAAGGTAAAGAGAATAGTTAACTTGGATGGATGTAATTCATGGCAATTCCACTTTGTCTATAAACTTCATGAATATGGCAATTAAAAAAAAAAAAAAAACCTTAGTTATAAATTATGACTCAGTATGTTCTGTCTCTTTCATTCCATCTCTTTATGAATGTCACTTAACCTTAGCATACTAACAGCAAAGGTGAATCAAATCATATCAAATTAAAGTGAATTAAATTGCTTCAGTGAGCAATTAAAATGAACTGTCTGCCCCTCCAAGACAATTAAGACATTCAACAGGTCTTCAAAGCAGGAAGTGAAAAAAAAAAAAAAAAACGGCCTTGAAGAAATTTTTTTATGGTTTCCTAGGAAACCTTTTTTTTTTCTTTTGCAGTTGTGTGTTGACCTATTTTGCCTTTTCTAATACTTTTAATGCACACAATGGAATAAAAAGTGTTGTGCATCCGGTTCTAACTGAACCAGTATAACATCTACCCTTTGCCGACCCTATAACAAGTTCGTACAGGATGCTTCATCGTGAAGCTTCACCTGACTGCTGTGCTTGCATTATAAAACGAAACAAAACAAAACAAAAAAAACCTTCTGTTTAACATGTTTTTAGATACAGAAAATGGGTTAAGGTCCCTCATGCACTCACTCTCTCACTCATTATATACACTGCTTCATTCTGTATACAGGGTTGTTGGGGGTGCAAGATTTTATCCCGAAAGTCTTAGGGCACAAGGCAGGTTACAATCTGAACGGGGTGCCAATCCATCACAGGGCACACACATACATGTACACGTTCTCACTCAGACACTACAGACAATTTGGGAATGCCAGTTAGAATATTCTACATGTTTTTGCACTGTGGGAGGAAACCAGTAACTGGCGGTAAACCACCAAGCACGGGGATAAAATGCAAACTCCATGCGCAAAGACACAAGGCGGAAACCCTGGAGGAACAAAGCGACGGTGCTAACCACTAATCCACTGTGCCGCTCTAAATTTATTATTTATTTACTTCGTTAACATAGGTCTCACAGCTCTCCTGTTCCAAACATGCTCCAGCTGAAATACCCCTACTGAACTTCTCTTAATTTCACTCCTCCTCCAATTGTGCCATTTCTGTGTTTATGTAAATAGACTCCTGATGATCCAGGAACAGAAAGCAGAAGTGAGCAACAAGTCAGAGTCACAATAAAGGGAAAATCTAATCGGATTGTTTAAGCCTGAACAATACACTCAGGGCAGTGGTGGCTCAATCAGTTAAGGCTGTGGAGTAGAGGGTTACTGGTCAGGGGTTCTAGCCCCATCACTACACTAAGCATGGACCTTAACCCTCTCTGCTCCAGGGGCGATGTATCCTTGTTGACCAATTTTGCTGTGCTGTAAGGTACATGTGACAAGTATACTATACCTGTATCAATCATCATCATTATCAAAATGCATAAAATAACAAAGAAGCGGAACACGTTTTTGTCTCAGGTTTTTTGTTTGTAGACTTTTTTGCTGGAGACCCATCTCAATATATCTAAAACTGACTAAACACTGAATGTTCCATAACTGGTTCCCTTCAGATTACTTTTCCAAACATCATTCAAAACTTGAAGCGGTGAAAAGTGTTTACTTGAAAAGTTGCTTGTAATCTGTCATTTTTAAAGGGAATAATTGATGGATTCTTCACTTCTGAGAGTTTTTGCACTGTTATTGAAACTGCTGCTGTTGAGTTCACCTAATTCTTATTCAAGATCAAGTCCAAGGAAAAAACATATTAAAAAGCATAGATCCATCAAAAGTAAGGGTGGGGAGCAAGTCAACTCTGGTAAAAGTTTATTTTTTTCACAGTTTGTACACTTGTATTTTATATCTGTTTGAACTGATCTCTCTCTTTTGGTGGTAATGTGTAACCCGTACATGAATCTGGTAACAAAATGTCGATGTTTTTAGCTGGTTATGAATTTGCTTACTGGTGCAAAGACTACATTGGTAAAGGAATCACTTTGACAAAGGCTGCATTATTTCTATGATGATTCTCGGTCATCCAGGTGAGATGATGAGGAAGTTAATTCGTGTTAATTGGATGTCTTTCTTGTTATTTGAAAGTGTCCCCATGACAGTGCACCACAGGGCAGAACACATCCCTACCTGCACTGAAGCCAAAAAGAAGGAAGACAAGCATTTAAGACTGCTCTCAAGGCCTGAAGATATCCTGAGTGGACTTTTAACAAGACAGTTTCCAGATCCAGTAGAATGATAACAGATAGAGCTGAGAACCAGAGCGACTGAAAAATAAAAAATACTTGTCATCCCTTATGTGGCTGGTGTATCTGAGAAGCTAAAGGACTTAGAGATTTGTCTATCCAAAGAGTATGGACACTGAAACTTTCAGTGCAGGGAAGAGTGTTCTGAGCTCTACATTGAAGAGACAAAACAGGTTCTAAGTATGAGAATCTACAGTACAAGTACCAGCACAGAAGGACCAGAATCAGCAGGGTACCTTCATCTGCCATGTCTTATGTCCATATCTTCATCTTCATCACCTTTCTTCTGCAAAGGACACACATTTGCAGATGATAATGTCAAAACCATGTATGGATGGTTTGACAGCGAGGTGGTTTTGACAGGCAGACACATCGAGGGAGGTCATTTCGTACTTGCAAAGGTCACAATGGTTTGGTTTTCTCGTAGCCCCTGTATCCACCTCCATCCTGACACTGGTTTACTACCTGATTGTGTTTGCTTGCTCTGTGTGCATTTTCATAAGGAAATATGATTCTCGGTTTCGCCACCCCTCTACTAAAAAACCTGTTCTGCATTTCACAATGTCTTGTAACTGTATATGGCATATAACTGTGTAATCTTGAATAGTTGAATAGTCGGAGTATACACCAAGGTTACATTCTAGCATCCTGCTTCTTATTGCGTAATACAGCAATTGACATAAGCCTGATATATTCAGTTTGTAATCAGACACCAGCTGTCAGAATGTCTAAGACACTCTTAACAGATGCCAGTAGCTTTAAAATGTTTCAATTACACAAAAACAAGACAATCAACAAAGAGAGTCAGATAAAGACATGACAACAGGGCTTGTGTTTAAACACATCAAGTGACTTTTACCTCATGGGATGAGATGGAGATTGATGTGGATGATGCTGAAAACAAACGGTGCCTTGCAAAAAAAATAAATAATGAACCTCCTTAAAAGTAATCAGACTCAACTGGATTACAAATAATAAGCCCCATTCCACTCAGTTGAATTTGCTATCGATGCCTCCTGATTCATGTCTCCTGATTGACCAATTCACCAATTAGGTTAACGATTCGGGGTCGCTACACTTGGGAAAATTAACGATTTGGACAAATTCATAAGGACATGAAAACGACTCTCCAGTGAATTTTGACATGATACAATAATGAAGTGTTAGCGACATGATAACGGTGTAATAGAGAGCCATTAGTGAATTTAAGAATGTTATACCAAGTCCTAACGAACTGATAATGAAACCATACCATCACTACCAACATAAAGCTAAATTACAACGACGCTACCAACAATTACGTACAAACTATTACCGAGTTGTTAACGATCTGATAACAACCTCATGTGATTTTGTTAACAAATAAACGCCAACTAGACTCTGAAGGAATGGGACATATGTCAGATGCCCAGCTATTTAATGACAGTGAGGTGAAGGAGTGCATAGAGGATCGTACCGAAGTACGATGGTACAGTACAACTTTCCTCTACTAGAAAACTTGACCGATGATGACAAGCCCATGCCTTATTTTTTCCTTATTTGATGGACTTTTTGGATGAAGCCCTACAGTAGACAGGGACATAGAGAGGACGTGTTGCGGAGAATGATTATTATAATTAATCTGAATAAAATGTTGATGTACTGTAACTTGTACAGGTGGTGTAGTGGTTAGCACTGTTGCCTTGCACCTCAAAGGTCCGGGTTCGATTCCCGGTCAGGCTCGATTCCCGTGTCTGTGTGCATGGAGTTTGCTTATTTTCCCCGTGCTTGGTAGGTTTCCTCCCAAAGACGATTGCAAGTTGTACAATGTGCTTTTATTGTAAATAGAATTTGATGAAACTTGATGTATAAATATTATAATGATGTTAACATTTATGAAAAAAAATTTAGTAGTGTTTTTTAAAGTTTTAAATAAAATGAAATGACCTTATATATATATATATATATATATATATATATATATATATATATATATATATATATATATATATATATATATTTTAGGAATAAAAATTAAACAATCTTGAAATTATTATAATGAAATGATCAGAAATGATCAAACAACAGATTTGGTCGCACATTCACAATTGTATTAATATTATTATTGCTGTTATTCTAGTTATATTTTTTAATTACAAACATTTGTATTGCATACCAATATGTTTTTAAAGTACTTCAAATCATAATTTATTAACATGTCTTATTTTTTAAATATACAGTATACTGCAGATTTACTCCAGACACTACAGGTTGATTGGAGGTTGTTTGTTGACTGAACTGGTCTAACAATGCCACAGATTTTCATTGCGGTACAAATCTGGAGGTTTTCTCTCTTTTTTTTTTTCTTGTAATATCATTATAATGTATTTTGCTCTTTCCATTCTCCATTCCACTCTGACAGGTTCTGAGGATGAAAAGTGTCCCCAGTGCATGAAGCTGCTCACTACCATTCTTCACTGTAGGGATGGTGTGAATTGAGGTATGGTCTGCGTTAGATTACACACATAGCGCTTTGTAGCTTGCCCAAATGCAGTATCTCGATCGTGTTCGCCTGACACCAAAAAAACTCATCTTCACTGGGTTACTCTCGTGGGCCTCACCCGTGGCTTCTCTCACCAGTCTCTGTCCTGTTTTTGCACTTGGGTTTTTTGAGTTGCTCTTTTGAGTTTTAAAGTACGGACTTGATTAGGTAGTGCTTGGGTGTTGTGAGGCAGCTTCCATTCGCGCCACTAGAGCTTTAAAAGCTTTGAAGCTTTAAAAATCCAAATTAAAATGTTCATCCTATCATCTTTATTAACTTATCTTGAAATCCTTTCACATTATTTAATTTTCACTCCTTTTCTTTAGACCTACTGCCTCTTTAAAGACAGTTCCCCCAAGGTGTTTTTTCTCTCTCTAGGAAATAGGAACAGTTTTAATATTTCGCAGATGAACAATAAATATAAGTCACTTACGGTATGTACTTGTTAAGACTTTTATCTGGGGTATCAGGAATGTGCGAAATATTTGCAAAGCAATAATTGGTGTTTACTTCATTTGTAATTCATTGTACTTGATAGGTTGATCTTATTAAAAAGAATCCTGGAAACTGGTTGCCAGGAGCATTGTTAAAAGTAAAGCTCTACAGACCCCCTGTTACTTCAATCACACGATTGTTTTCTTGAATATCTTGTTCGTGAATGAAATGCGCTATTACTGCAACCACCATACTGCTCCTATACCTTGCATTTTTCCATAATACACAATAATAAAAATGTATACAAATATTTCCCATGCAAAGATCATTTCAAACAAACTCCCGGTCCATTTGAATAGGATAACATGCAGCCCTGCTCATTTATGCAGTTTGTTTCAGCCATTCAATCAGCCAGTCATGGGGCATCAGTGCAATGCATAAATTCAAATCAAGTGCTTCAGTTAATGTTCACATCAAACATCAGATTAGGGAACAAGTCTGTGTGACTTTAATCATGTCACGGTTATTAGTGACAGATGGGCTGGTTCGAGCAGTTCAGAAACTCCTGGGATTTGCTTATACATATTCATCACCAACTACCACTAGGTCTTACGTCTTTTGCTCTCATCTCTTCTTCTAACTTTGCTGTTTTTGCCTCATCTGAAGGACGTTTTTACACCTTTAGTGGCAAATTAAGATCATTAGGTCAACAGCTATGGGACGCACAGTGACGTGCATGGACAATGCTCACCATGGCCCATAGCAAACAACGATTAGTCAGCAGGATTTTATTACTTTTTTTATTTGAACAAATTGCGATTCTGAACTCAACAACACAACTACAGAGACGGGAACAACACAGCCAGTGTCAGAATCAGAAAGAGCTTTATTGCCAAGTACGTTTGCAAGTACAAGGAATTTGTCTTGATGACAGAGCTTCCAGAGATGACAAAACACACAACACGGAGGAAATAAAAGAGCATACAACAAATGGAGTAGGATGTGGGGTTTTATCAGACAATTCCTATAAATATCTGTAGTATTGCACACAATATTGCACATACTGGATATTGATTGCATAGTGAGAGAATGTTTAACTGTCTGTCACGGTCCTGTGTTGTTTTGCGGCATAAACGCAGGAGGATCCAGGTGGTAAAGGTAACGATGTTTTATTAATCACAAAAAAGGCAGGGAAACTCAACAAAACAAAGATACTTTAAATGAACTGAAACCAAAACACGAATAGAAGAAACAAAAGACACTATAAAACAGGCAGATCATGACGAAGACATTTACGAATATAAATTAACAGTTGCAAGACAAGAAACTAACTGAAACTAAACTATTTATAATAAAACTAATAACCAACTCGGTTCAGGTGAGCGCCCCCTGGTCACCTGACCGAGTTGCCACATGGGAACTGAAGTTTTAACCAAACAGAACTAAACTCAAAACACAGGGCGCTTTGACGCCCTCTAGGGGTTATCCCTGACATAACCCCCCCTCAAAGGGCGCAACTCCGGGGCGCCACAGGGGGTCCAGGGCACCCCCCCCAGGGTCCAATGTCCGCCCCTCTCACCCAGAGGCTGGCATCTATGTCCTGTGGGCCAGGTGGCTTCATGCCCCCGTTGAAGCAGGGCGGCGGAGACGGAGGAGGCTCGCCGTCCTCTTTGACGCTGGGCGGCAAAGGCAGTGGGTGCTCGCCGTCCTCGGTGACGCAGGGCGGCAGAGGATGAGGAGGCTCGCTGTCCTCGGCGGCGCATGACGGCGGCGGCGGAGGAAGAGGGAGCTCGTGCTCCTCGGCGGCGCATGAAGGCGGCGGCGGAGGAAGAGGATGAAGCTCGTGCTCCTCGGCGGCGCATGAAGGCGGCGGCGGAGGAAGAGGATGGAGCTCGTGCTCCTCGGCGGCGCATGAAGGCGGCGGCGGAGGAAGAGGAAGGAGCTCGTGCTCCTCGGCGGCGCATGAAGGCGGCGGCGGAGGAAGAGGATGGAGCTCGTGCTCCTCGGCGGCGCATGAAGGCGGCGGCGGAGGAAGAGGATGGAGCTCGTGCTCCTCGGCGGCGCATGAAGGCGGCGGCGGAGGAAGAGGATGGAGCTCGTGCTCCTCGGCGGCGCATGAAGGCGGCGGCGGAGGAAGAGGATGGAGCTCGTGCTCCTCGGCGGCGCATGAAGGCGGCGGCGGAGGAAGAGGATGGAGCTCGTGCTCCTCGGCGGCGCATGAAGGCGGCGGCGGAGGAAGAGGATGGAGCTCGTGCTCCTCGGCGGCGCATGAAGGCGGCGGCGGAGGAAGAGGATGGAGCTCGTGCTCCTCGGCGGCGCATGAAGGCGGCGGCGGAGGAAGAGGATGGAGCTCGTGCTCCTCGGCGGCGCATGAAGGCGGCGGCGGAGGAAGAGGATGGAGCTCGTGCTCCTCGGCGGCGCATGAAGGCGGCGGCGGAGGAAGAGGATGGAGCTCGTGCTCCTCGGCGGCGCATGAAGGCGGCGGCGGAGGAAGAGGATGGAGCTCGTGCTCCTCGGCGGCGCATGAAGGCGGCGGCGGAGGAAGAGGAAGGAGCTCGTGCTCCTCGGCGGCGCATGAAGGCGGCGGCGGAGGAAGAGGAAGGAGCTTGTGCTCCTCGGCGGCGCATGAAGGCGGCGGCGGAGGAAGAGGAAGGAGCTCGTGCTCCTCGGCGGCGCACGAAGGCGGCGGCGGAGGAAGAGGATGGAGCTCGTGCTCCTCGGCGGCGCACGAAGGCGGCGGCGGAGGAAGAGGAAGCTCGAAGTCCTCAGCGGCGCATGAAGGCGGCGGCGGAGGAAGAGGAAGGTCGAAGTCCTCAGCGGCGCATGAAGGCGGCGGCGGAGGAAGAGGAAGCTCGTCGTCCTCAACGGCGCATGAAGGCGGCGGCGGAGGAAGAGGAAGCTCGTCGTCCTCAACGGCGCATGAAGGCGGCGGCGGAGGAAGAGGATGGAGCTCGTGCTCCTCGGCGGCGCATGAAGGCGGCGGCGGAGGAAGAGGAAGCTCGCTGTCCTCAACGGCGTACGAAGGCGGCGGCGGAGGAAAAGGAAGCTCGTCGTCCTCGGCTGCCCTGTGCAGCGACGGAAGCTCGCCGTCCTCGGCTGCCCTGTGCAGCGACGGAAGCTCGCCGTCCTCGGCTGCCCTGTGCAGCGACGGAAGCTCGCCGTCCTCGGCAGCACTGTGCAGCGACGGAAGCTCGCCGTCCTCGAAGGCACAGTGCAGCGACGGTAGCTCGCCGTCCTCTAAGGCACAGTGCAGCGACGGTAGCTCGCCGTCCTCGAAGGCACAGTGCAGCGACGGTCGCTCGCCCTCCTCTTCGCTGCAGTGCAGCGGCGGCAGCTCGCTGTCCTCGGCGGCGCGGTGCAGCAGTGCTACCTGCCCTTGGAGCTTGGCCACCTGCTCCCACAGGTCACGAATGCGCTCTTCATTTATCTTAGCGCACCGCCGAAAGCTGCTCCCATCAAGCTGGGAGGTTGCTCCCTGCTGCACGTCCCGCTCACACTCCGCTCTCTTGCCGCTACGCCGTTTGGTTCTCCGGCTACCTTCCACGCCGGCTCCCCAAACTCCAAACATCGTTGCCCCCCCCAAAAAGAATCTCCCCGGGGAAGGGCTCCTCTGCTATGCCTCTTTTTAAGGTCTTGCAATCTGTCACGGTCCTGTGTTGTTTTGCGGCATAAACGCAGGAGGATCCAGGTGGTAAAGGTAACGATGTTTTATTAAACACAAAAAAGGCAGGGAAACTCAACAAAACAAAGATACTTTAAATGAACTGAAACCAAAACACGAATAGAAGAAACAAAAGACACTATAAAACAGGCAGATCATGACGAAGACATTTACGAATATAAATTAACAGTTGCAAGACAAGAAACTAACTGAAACTAAACTATTTATAATAAAACTAATAACCAACTCGGTTCAGGTGAGCGCCCCCTGGTCACCTGACCGAGTTGCCACATGGGAACTGAAGTTTTAACCAAACAGAACTAAACTCAAAACACAGGGCGCTTTGGCGCCCTCTAGGGGTTATCCCTGACACTGTCTTAGACAAAATCTTTAGACAAAATATTTATCCCTGACTTGACTAAAGATGGCACAGTTTATGTCAAAAACACAAATCAGACCAAAAAGACATTAACAAGAGAAATGAAGTTAACTGCATTGTAACAAAATGACAACAGGGCAGACAGCATAAATTGTGCAAAGAACATCATGGAAGTGACAGTGAAACTGAATCCGTGTGTAATGGAAAAATATATCAAAGCGGGAGTAACTGAGCATACCCTGAAACTAACAGATGAGAGAGTAACACGGGTAGCACTGTGATGTATATTGGTGAAGAGCCATTCCCATGCCCCTGTAAAGAGGTGTTGAAACGCTGACTGGCTCTGGGGACGAACGATTTCCTGAGTCTGTCAGTTGGGTAGCTTTGCGACAGAAGTCTTCCTTTAGCATGAGACTTGTCTATAGGAGCAAAATATATTGACAATGATAGAGAGAGAGAGAGAGAGACTGCATGAAATTTGTATTTTAACCTAAAACAATTATTCTTTCAAACTTCGGTTGATGCAGCATATCGTGTGTACATTTCGTGTGCTCACTATTTGCCATTTTGCGTGACGGTTTTCAACACTCTTTTTTGAATTTGCACTTTAAATTATGTTAAAAAAGTTAAAACCATTGACAAATTCCGGGCAGAGGTGAAGTCACGGACGTATTCTTGCTTGCTGCTTTGGTTTTTCATCTAACATCAATTATGTTAGAATTATCCGGTCATGAATTTTAATTTAACTAGCTGTAGTTATCGCCATAGCCTCCAAAAATGTAATGAATAATGTAATGATTTTTAACAAATGTCAATGCTCATTAAAGTTGAATGAGTTCCCTAAAGACACAGGAGAAGTTCTGTTTCCAGTGTGTCAGTCCATAATTCAGTTTAAGTTTACTCAAGTTTTAAAACTTTTATATATTAGCTTAGTAGTACCTTACTAAATGTTCATCATTTAAATTGACAGGATAGTAGGAAACGTGTGGCATATATTACAAGCTGCTGTGTTATAGTTTAGCTAAAGTCCCATTAACCACGACACAATTGATGTTGCTGAAGTTGTTGTTGTCGCCATTGTTTATGTAAGTACAGTCTCCATAACGTATGTACTGTAAGCGTGGGTTATCTGTTGTGTAATAGTAGTCATGATGACTAAAATTGACTGCTGACCTAAATATGGATGAGTCACAAAAGAAAAGCTGGGGATTGTATTGATAAAAATATATAAATAGAAAATAGAGGCAGCATCATCAAAATGCTATTATGGGTTCTTATGCATGTGCACTGTGTACACTGGGGTCAGATGGTGAGGTGGGGAAGTAGCATTTCTTTGTCTTGGTACTGTAGATGATTGTATTTGAATGTAGTTTTTGAGACGCAGATGAGAATCAAGTAAAGAAACTGAGTGACACTTGCTCACAATTGATTTAGTTTTCAATGTTTACATAATACTTTTTTTTTTTTTTTTTTGCTTAGTGGTTAGCATTGCCACCTTGGACCTCCACGGTCTAATGCTAGTGCTAGTCCATCTATCTATCTATCTATCTATCTATATATATATATATATATATATATATATATATATATATATATATATATATATATAGTCAGCCAAACAAATGTATACACACTTCAGGAAACATGTATAATTTTTTTATACTAAATTTATTGCTATACATTATATATTGATGTATGTATATGTCAATATTTTTACATTAATATTATATATATCATACTATTTTACTTTTCCTAAAATCTGTACACATTCTTTGACTGACTCTTTATACATTATATGATGGCACAGTGGCTTAGTGTCTTAGTGGTTAGCTCTGTCTAGGCTACTGTTGGAGCAGAATAAGCCAGCTATCTGTCTATTGTGGGTATTCTGTGCTTGCTGGATTTCCTCCATGAACTCCGTGTACTCCATCTCACAGTCCAAAGACAAGCAGATTAGACTACAGTAACTGTCGTTCCCAAATTGCCCGTAGTGTGTGAATGTTGACCGGAGGTCCTACAACTGCTGTACAAAATAGGAATAAATACAATGGTCACCATTGACCTCCACAGTCTTTAGTTGGACTACCGAGCTTCCTAGATGGATGTTGTCTATTTAGTTTTTCAAATTTAGCTTTCAAATTTAATCCTAATTGATTTTTTTTTTTGTTATTCTACTCTACTTGCTGTGATTGACAAAATCTCAAAAATAAAGCAATTAACTCTTGTGTGTGTGTGTGGGGGGGGGGGGGGGTGTTTCATCAGGCTTGAATCTAGGATAAAATGGGCTGGCAGATGAGTCAATGAAGAACATGAGCAGGTAATGTGTTTTTTTTTTACTGTATGATTACTGGGTGCTCTTAGATTACATGAGGGAGTAAATTGCATCGAGATCCAGGACAAAAGGCCACACACCCTGCCATTAGGAGTCCAATTTAAAGTTTTGAAATAGCCAAGTGACCATAGGATTTATTGATCCCTGGACAATGATTGGTTTTGAAATCACCCTGTTATAAAGACTTTGCAATTATGGGGTCTTTTATGTGAACCTGGATCAGTCAGAAGAGCAGGACATAATGTCCCCGTCTTTATTATTATTATTATTATTATTATTATTATTATTATTATTATTATTATTATTATTTAGTGATTTATGTCTCTTGATTTTATCTTTCTCTCTCCGCCCCCATTCTCTCTCTCTCTCTCTCTCTCTCTCTCTCTCTCTCTCTCTCTCTCTCTCTTTCTTTCAATTTATTCCTCCTACTGTTTTTCCCATGAACCAAAAATCCTCAGAGGTAAAATTAAGGCACGTTCCTCTTGCTGTCCTCTCGAGTTCTGCACGTGAGCAAAGAGGGAGCTTAAAGGAAAAGAGATGGATTCAGCCCCCTAACCCCCCCCCCCATGCCCCCCCCCTCCCCCCCCGCGCGCTCACTTTCTTTCCCGCTCACTCGCGTGCTTGCCGCGCTTACTGTCTCTGGACGGCGAAGGTTTTGCGCGTGAAGTCATGCACCTGTGTTGCGCCTCCGAGTCGGAAACCATTCAGCTGTGATCGGGATTCACTCTCTCTTGTGTTCAGATCGTTCAGGCATTGGATACGTTTACCTGCGCAGAATGAAGGCTGTTGGTGCGTAAAAATCTTGGAGAAAGACTTGTCTTGTCTGTGGACTCGTATGTGAAGCGGACTGTTTTTTTTTTTTTGTTGTTGTTTTTTCTTTCCCCAAACCACCAACAGATCACTTGGATCAAACTTAAAAAAAAACATTTCGTTGTGCGATCATCAGACTGATGTTCAGCATGCTGAAGGCGCTTTGTGTACAAGTTTTGCTTTGGAGTTTGGCCATGGCGCAGGTGAGCGAGCGAACATCTGGCTTTTCTTCTTTTCTTCTTTTCTTTTCTTGCCTGTTTTTAGTTCATCCTTACGCTTATGAACCCAGTGTTAGAGCACCATATGCTCATCCTAATAAATAACTCTATAACTATAGAGACCGAATGAGAATTAATGCGGGTGGTATTTTTCTTGCATTTTAGATAGATATTTAGTTCTCTTTAGTTCATGCACGTGATTTCTATCAGTAATTTCTATTTTGCCTCCATTTGGAGTCTAATTAATTAAACAGGCAGGTCAATACGTTGCATAATTACAGTTGATACAATATTGCAATTTCTCTTGGGGATTAATAATGTACTCTATCTATCTATCTATCTATCTATCTATCTATCTATCTATCTATCTATCTATCTAATGGAATAACAGTCTAAAAATATTTTTAAATGATACACATAAATACCTTCAATCAAATTAGCTGATTTTAATAGATCTTGTTTTCATTAAGTGATAATTGCAAGCAGGTCTTTTGATTTTTGTTTGGTCAAAAGTATTTACTGCGTAAAACCTCAAGCAGAAAAATGAACAAATTCTCCAAATTAAAGGTATACATTATATGAATAAATACACTCGCCTTCATTATATGTGATTTTTTAAATTATTATTATTATATTATTATAATAATATAAATTATTATTATTATTATTATTATTATTATTATTATTATTATTATTGTTGTTGTTGTTTTCTGCTTGAATTTAAAATATTTAAAGTAATGCATTTTTATGTGGCATGCACTAATGCCACAAAATCAGGCTTAATATAATAAATATAAGTGTTGTCTCTCTGGGCAATTCAAGCCACATATAATGCTATAAAAACACATCAGTCCTGCAAGGAATTCAGACTGACTGGCTGATTCATTGCGTGTGTAACGGCTTTGTTTTGTAGTATGAATTAGTGATTATCCGATGTTATTGTTTTGGAGCATCTGAGTGTGAAAGTGGATGCCATGAGGAATCAATTCAACTGTGCAAAATTCTGTCAGTTCCAAGTGGGGTGGAGGTGTGCACATGTATTTTGCTCTTGGCTCCAAAAAACAGTCATCTCTTTTGTCTTTTTTATTTTTTTATGTACCTAACTTCCAATAGAATGCCTATACATTTTAGAATGTTTAAGGGTTCTAAGCATACAGCAGAGATGTTATTTAGTAGTAAGAATTGCAAGTAAAAACGTCTTTTTCTTCTTCATGTTTTTTGTTGTAAAGCTAATAACCCTTAGTTAATTAATGACATATTTAAAAACAGTTATTCTTTATTCTTGGGATTGGGTAATTTCAAAAACACAAAATACACTCATCAGGTACACCTTGCTAATATGGGTTATTCTTAATTCTTCATGGTATATAGATTCAACAAGGTGCTGCAAACATTCCTTAGTGATTTTGGTCCATATTGACACGATAGCATAATGCAGTTGCTGCAGATTTATTCTTTGCACATCCATGAATCAAAATTCCATTCCACCACATCCCAAATGTACTCTATTGGATTGAGATGTGGTGACTGTTGAGGCATTTGAGTGCAGTTTACTCATTGTCATGTTCAAGAAAAACAGTTAGAGATGATTTTAGCTTTGTGCTCATAAAGGGATGGACATATTCAGCAACAATACGCAGGTAGGCTGTGGCATTTAAACGATATTCATTTGGAAGTAAGGCGCCCAAAGTGTGTCAAGAAAATATGGATGGATCCAGGCTTTCATATTGTTTATATCAAAATGAATGTCACAGCAGAACTCAAGACTCATCGGACAAAGCAACGTTTTTCCAATCTTTTATTGCCCACTTTTGGTGAGCCCATGCACATCGGAGAGTCAGGTTGCTGTTCTTATCTGACAGGAATGTCATCCTACTGTAGCCCATCTGCTTCAAGGTCCAATGTGCTGTGCATTCAGAGATGCTCTTCGGCATTGCTCAGTGGTTAACGAGATGTTATTTGAGTTATTTTTTACTTTCTTTCAGCTTGAACCAGTTTTCCATTCTCCCCTGACCTCTGGCATCAACAATGCATTCTCACCCAGAGAACTGTCTCTCACTGGATATTTTGTCTTTTTCAGATCATTCTCTGTAAACCCTAGGGATAGATGTGCATGAAAATCCCAGTAGATCAGCAGTTTCGGAAATACTCGGACCAGCCTGTCTGGCACAAACAATCATGCTGTTCAAAATCACTTAAATCACCTTTCTTAACCATTCTGATGCTCTGCTTGAACTTCAGCAGATCTTCTTGACCGTGTCTAATGTGCCCTAATGTGTTGAGTTGCTGCCATGTGCCTGACTGATTAAATACTTGTGTTCATGAGCAGTTGAATAGTCATTCCTAATGAAGTTGCTGGTGAGTGAATCCTGGAAAACAATAATATTAATAAGAGAAAAAAAAATAAAGTTCAGGAACAAAGAAGCTTCACAAATAATTATAAATGTATGTGAGTATGAGTATGTACTGTAGGTGTTTAAAATATTCTTTACAGGTGATGATAACTTAGAATGTTTTTTTGTTATTTGAAAAGCATGAGGCTTTTCCATGGAATTTTTTTGTCAATTCTATACAATAGTTTCACTTATTTTCATGAAGAGTGCCAACACCTTGGGAGCTACAGTAATTGCACGCAAATGACTGTCCTTTTTTCCCCCAGTTGATGGATCCTGAGGTGGGACTCACTGCACAGGAACAGGTTCTCCTGCTTTATGATACCAAACTGCAGTGTCTCCAGAACATTTCTGAGCATGATCCTGAAGGTAGGCACAGCTGAGTTATTTTTCACAAGAAGTCTTCATTTTTACTGTTTGCATTTGGGCAGGAGGAAAATGAAGGCAATTCTGCCATCAAACACAAGTCAAGGAAAATAATTTCCCCCCTAATCTAGAATGATTTACTGAAGTGCTTTATATATATATATATATATATATATATATATATATATATATATATATATATATATATATATATACACACAAATAAATGTGAGTATTAATTTAATTTCTTAAGGAGGAGACCTTTAGACCTTGTTTGAAGTCTACCAGTGTCTTCAAAGGAGTCTTTCTTTATGCCTTGATTGTAGCCTGAGAGTTGGTGGGACCAGTCAAGCAGTGCTGGAGGAGCATAAGTGCAATGGTGGGTGTGATATGTGTTTTGAGATGAGTGGCCAGCCTTTGACTTTGTAGAAAAGCATCAGTGTGTTACATGTAATGCAGGTGGCTACAGAAAGCCAGTGGAGATGGTAGCAATGGGATGATGTGTGGGTGAACATAGGAAAGGTCATGCAACTGCATTGTGTATCAGTTGCAGATGTCGAATCTCGCACAGAGGCAGACCTGCCAGAAGTGAGTTGCAATAATCCAGTTTTGAAATAAGGGACCTAACAAGCAGCTATGTGGATAGAAATAGACAATATTGTCTGATATTATGAAAGAGAAATCAACATGAGCATGTTAGATTAGCAGTATAAGTGGAAAAGGACGGCTGGTTGTCCATGGTTTCAAGATTGCTTGGAGTTACTAAAGGTGAGTTTATAGAGTTTTCCAGAGAGATAAAAAAAAAAAAAAAGTTTTCCCCCCTCGATGAATCACCTGGGATGAACAGCTCCCATTAGCATTAAGTAAATCTTATAAGATGTCCTTTATGATCAGCCTGACATGGTGAGGAGGGGGGAAAGAGAGGTCACCTACACAACAGTAGTATGTCCACCTATGTTACAGTAGAAGTGGCAAGAGATGGTGCATATACTGTATAGGGAGAGAAGAAGAGCACTCAGTACTGAACCTTGTGGGACTTCATATGTATACCATGTAGATTCTTCATTGCTCCCACAAGGCTCAGTATTTGGTCTGACCTTCCAGATTACAAACAGGCTCTACCCAGACCATGCCACAAATCCCATTGTCATGAAGGCTGGACATGAGAATCTTGTGGTTAACTCAAAACTGAGGTAATCTCAGACTGTCATAAAGGAAAGCAATATGCTGCTTTGTCATTTCTAGCACAATGTCATTTAATCCAATTACCTGAAGCTGACTTCCTGAAAACATTGATACTCACTGTGTTTTGCAAATGACAAAGATGTCCTTGACTGATATCCTTTTTATTTATTTTTATTTGTTGGTTTTCTTTTGGTTGGTTAACATTATGATTGGAAATTTTTACAGTTGCTACTCAGGCCTCGTATATTCCCACAATTCAAAATGTCATAGCTGCTTTATATTCACATAGTGCATTATTAAAGAATAAATAAACATACAAATAAATAAATAAATAAACTGCAGTAGTGCATGAGTGAGCATCTTTAAAATGGTTGTAATGAGATATCTAAAGTCAGTACACATTGCAGAAAGTCATTATTATTTTTTTTTTTTTTGCTTGTTTCTCTTCTATGACAATCACAGTGTTTTTCAGTGTTTTGCATTTGATCAGAAGAGCATGATTTCAGAGCAAGCAGAGAGAACACATTTGCTTCTTTACAGTTCACTTTTGTCTGATTAACATTTATCCATAATTCTCAACACCAAACCGGAATTTGGATGAAATTGGATCTTTTCTTCACTCCACTTTTCATGATTTAGTGCATTATTCAATGCGTATCGTCGAAGAATCATACTATGGCAATCAAGAACCAGAGAACTGACCACGGATTTATACTAAATCCTACAGTAAGTACCTGCAGGTGGCATGATCTCTTCTGTCCATCACAATACTGAAAGTTTAGGAGCTCATATATTCATATTTTCAGGCTGCTTTTGTAGGAATCTCAAGTGGTATCACAAAAATATATGTCTTACAGGCCTATAACTGACACATTGTGTATAGTATTCTGTATACTACTTTCGATTGAGCTTATTGTAAGAGTTGGTGCAGATTGCTAAGAGGCTATATCTGAGATTACCAGACGGGCATTTTTTTTTTTTATTAGTTTGCCGTATAATGTGAACATAACTAGATAAAATAGATAAAATATGACTCCAATGACTAATCTTACATTGTAAGAGAACAAATGATACTTGTACCAGTAAATGTACAAGTGGAGAAGCCCGAAATCCATTAGCGCTGATTATGTCGCAGCTATACCCGTTGCTGGCTGGCTCGCCATTTCGCACAGTAAAGCATCTAACCAACCATACTGTAGATTTGACTGAATTATTGTAACCATTCATAATGCAAAATGTGGAGTTTATCGAAAAAGATGGGAAGCCTAATCTAACGTCAAAGTCTTCTACCTTCTTCCATTTAAAAAAATAAACATTGTGAAAAATCAGATGTGAAAATAAGTGAATCATGTGGAAACACATGAAAAATAATCATCAGGGAAAATCGTGTGAAAATAAAAAGATTAAAAATGTATTTTACATAATTTCCCGGTGTTTTGTTTATTTACTTGTGTACCAGAGCAATGATGAATTCCAGAATCTGACTGTTCAGTAGGTGTCGATTAATTTCATATACCAGCAGCACTCACAGGATTTTGGCTCCGGGGCCAATCACAGGTTTGTTTTAATATACTCATTCGAATACCTTATTGTTTTAGTTCATTTACAGAGACATGTATGACAGATGTTCCACATAGCCTGCATACAAATAATAATGCATAAATAACAAACAGTCCTGCTATTAAACAATTTTAAAAAATCAATAAAGAAACATTTAGTGAAGATTTATAAAAGGAGTCTCGGATTGTCTGTGCTTTGTGACGTGGCAAGCAGGGTGTCGATATCTTTTAAATTGCATTATTTTCATACAACCGCACATTTTTTAATTTCCTGTTCTCATATATAATATAAACAGTAATTCTCTCAGCAGCTTCTCTCCTTCTCTCTCTGAAAGTATGAACTTCTTTTGTTCAAGAACTTTTCTGTGCTGATAAACTTTACAAAGTCCTGCGCCTGTTACAGAATGTTTACAAGTAAGAACTGCTTTATAAATTCAGTGTTAAAAAGCGTCTCCTAAATTTTTTTTCTATCTATCTATCTATTTCTTGAGCATCCTTCTTACAAATCCCTTTGTAATGACCTGTTACTATGGAAACAATAACATATCTAAAGAAACTTTATATATACTAATCAGCTGTAACATTAAAACCACATGGTATTAATTAATATTTATTAGCAATTCTATACCAATAAACTGGGTACTGGACAGAATCATGGGCACCAAGGCTCACCCCTGCCCGAGGTGAGCAAAGGCCAATCCATCCGGTCTGATCCCACAGAAAACCCAATGCACAAATTGGTGAAAAATATAAAGGCACCAGAACACCCAGTGTGGGGCACAAGGGGAATCTACACAATACCTGAATTAATGATTAGTGTTGTAATGCTAGGGCAGATTGGTGTAACCCTGTCGTTTAAATTACAAACAGAACTACTATACTTAATGTAACTACTATTGCGTATAATAAAAGGCAAGTGTGAAAGCCAGCCTTTAATGAAAGCATAATTAATGTAGTTCTAAACCGGAAAAATCTGTGATACCCAATTCCACTGTCTAAGAATTAATAGCATATTAATTGTAAACCTCCTCTCACCACCAGCCAACGCTGACATCAATATGTCAGTATGTATAAACTACATCGGTAGTTAGCCTAGTGTTGACAACCATGCAGTGATTATTAATGCCCTGTGTTTTTTTTTCTTATCTTTTCCTTTCTGTGTGTGTGTGTGTGTCTGTGTTTGGATATTTGGGTGTAGATAACATGTGTGCACCTGGATGGGATGGGCTCATTTGCTGGCCTCAGGGTTCTTTAGGGACCCTCACCAAAGTTCCATGCCCCAGCTACATCTACGATTTCAATCACAACGGTACAACTTTATTAATTTTGCTTGAATGGTAATTTACTGTTTCTTTCAACTGGTACACAGGACACTTAGATTGTCATCATACTTCTTAATAAATATAGTCAATAGCGTGTCTGCTCTGTACTGCAAGAAGCAAATAAATTAGTGCATGAATCCACATTATTATCTTTACATACCGTACAAAACACAGTATTGTTGCTGATTGAATTTTTATTATGCATATAATACAGAAAATGTGTGTGCCAAAGAAGCTACTGTACTTCTGAAGTTTATGCAGCATGGAAGTGACCAATCTTACTTTCCTAAAAATTTCAAGTTGCTAACTTAAGCAGTTTCCAAGAGGTGATTTTATATGTGACTCAAATTTTTTTAGTGTTATACTGTTTCGCTTCAAAAGATATTTATTTAAAATGCTAATTATTTATATTTCTTTATGAATATTGATACTAAAATATGTGTGAGCTTCCTTGTGGCTTAAATTAAAGCAAAAGTTTCATCCCAAATCAACAATGCTTTTGTTTCAATGGTTCAAATTAGACATACCTAATGTTATGTGGCCACAAAGCATAAATAACTATAGTTTATTCAGTTAAAAGTGATTGCTTTTCTGATTCGGCCAATAATTATTGTTATCACATATACAGTACCATTAAAATTTCAGGAGTACCTCAGTGCTTTGTATGAGAGATGTTTTTTGGTGAAAGTTTAAAAAGCAAAAAAAATAAAAATTGTTGTGTCCATAATCATGTAAAATTCATGTTGCAATATCTTAAGATTTTTTTTTCAGGCTTATGACTTTTCATGTGCAATGTTAATTGAACAAGTTTCATCTGAATGACAATTAATATGATTGAAAGATTTGAATTAAACAGACACTACATACTGTAAAAGGGCATGAAATTGTGTTTGGTAAATGTTTTATTTTTTTATCAGATAAAAAATATAATGCATGTTTACAAAAAACGAAGCATGGATTGAGAGATAAGAAACATTACGTTTTATGAAAAAAAAAATTATGGAAGAATTCCTATCTGAAAATTAGCCTTCTCTTTTTATAACCAATTCCATGCTTGGGCTTTACATCTAATTTAAAGCTGTTATATTTTTAAAACAGTTGTTGTATGCTTGGGTGCATATTGCTATGTGCTTGTCCAATGCTCATGTGTGTTTTTTTGTAGGCTATGCATACCGTAAGTGTGATGTGAATGGAACCTGGTTCTCGCTGGAGAACAGAACCTGGGTAAACTACTCCGAATGTCTGTGGTTTCTCACTCCAGGCAAGGAAAGAGGCAAGGTACCGCTCATTTTAGTGTCCTGATAGCTATTTTGAAGATGCTGTAGATATATATTTGTCAAAAAAAAAAAGAAGAATTTCTTCAGAAACTGCATGTAAATCTGACAGGTGTGTAGGACCAAAAACCACTGTCTATCTCTTTTCTAAATGTTCTCAGAAGGACTTTTTTGAGAGACTGCACATCATGTACACTGTTGGCTATGCTGTATCCTTCAGCTCCTTGCTGGTAGCCATTTTTATCATCGGCTACTTCAGGTACTACTCATTAGAATGGTTGCAGTGTTGTTTGTCCTTAACCTTTGATCTTCCATCCATAATCCATGTGGTCCAACATAGAACTATTTGTTATATCTTACAGTACCTAGTACATCACAAGATATCTTGTGTATGCTTTTATGTGCACTGTACATTACAAAAATGCTTTCCGTAGGATCCTAGTTTGTTTCTTTTTTTTTTGTTTGTTTTTGAACTGATAAAGAAGTGATCTTGTAGAAAGGCATTTCGCATGAGACTACATTCCTCATAAATGTACCTCAAGAGGCACTTGTTTGTTTGAGAGCACTGAAATGGAGTCAAATCCAGTTGACTCATACTCATCACTTGAGAACATATTCATTCACTTCATTATTTGATTTCTTTGAATTTTGTTTTAAATCAATTGTAATGTGTTGTTGTGTATAAGAATATAAACGTAAATAAATGTAAGAATATAAACATTTGATATACAACATTTGATTTAAACATACATCAATCAGCTATAACACTAACACCACTGATACGTGAACTGAGCAACACTGATCACCAACTACGATATGCACTAGAAAACTGGTGACAGAATCATTGGCACCCAAGGGTCACCATGCCCACAAACCACCGAAAATAGTCAAGGGCACCAAAATACCCAATGTGCCACAGCCCACCATGCACAGTGACTGGTAGGTGAAGAGCCCAAGACTACCAACCCAGCTTCCAAACTCTCCAAAATCTTATTCCCAGACAAACAAGTCTGATCCACGGAGGCCCAATCCCCCACCGTGTCCCCCCACATTTAGGTGGCTTTAATGTTAATGGTTTTTATGTTATATGTTTGTTTTGTTCAGCACAAATCTGTGGAATCCCAGTATTCACTGATAGACACTGGCCAATTTAGTGTTGGAGGTTTCATGGTTAAATTTGATCATCCTGGTGGCCAATCTACATTGATTGCACATTCCACCAGTAAGAGCAGAGTGTGAAGGGTTAATTAGCAGAGTAATTGCACAGTTTTGCTTAAAATATCACAATGTACACAACATTATGTGTGACCATATAAAAATTCAAAAGAGGACAAATTGTTGGTGCGCGTCTCGCTGGTGCATCTGAGACCAAGACAGCAAGTCTTTGTGATGTATCAAGAGCCACGATATCCAGGGTAATGTCAGTGTACCACCAAGAAGGACGAACCACATCCAACAGGAGTAATTATGGACACAAGAGGAAGCTGTCTGAAAGGGATGTCCGGGTGCTACACACAGCAACACTGGTGGCAGAGTGGTTTGATAAACATTAATGTGAAGTTCAACATCTCCCATTGCCTGCACAGTCACCAAATATAAATATTATTGAGCCACTTTAGAGTGTTTTGCAGGAGTGAGTCAGGAAACGTTTTCCTCCATCAGTATCACGCAGTGACCTGGCCACTATTCTGCAAGAAGAATGGCTCAAAGTCCCTCTGGCCACTGTGTAGGACTTGTAAGACAAATTAATGCTGTATTGGCTGCTAAAGGAAACCCTACACCATACTAATGAATTATTGTGGTCTAAAACCAGGCGTATCAGTTTCATTGTCCCAACCCCTGTATGTAGATGGCCAATCCAGCAAATCAAGACATCATATAGAGGAAGCCCAGGTCTTCTATCTTGGGGGGTCTTTAGTGGGGTTGTTACCATGCTCGTGTATTAGCAACAGGTGCATCCACCTGAAGGAATGGGGGGGGGGGGGTTCGAGAGAGAGAGAGAGAGAGAGAGAGAGCATGCGCAAGCACAAAAAAAAGTGAGGAGACATACACAGTGCACCAGAGAAAAAAGAAAAACATAGCTCAGGTCGTAACACTCCCCCACCTAAGAGGGGAAAAAAACAATATATTCACAAATGGATATGAATATATATTTTTTTCCTTAATACAACTTCAAAGAAGGAAAAAAATAACTCAAACCTCAAATCCGAGAGAGAGCATCAGCAACAATGTTATCTGCCCCTTTCCTATGCTGTATCTCTAGATTATACTTTTGGGCCATCAACGGCCAACACATTAAATGTTGGTTATGGTTGTACATGCGCGAAAGGAAAACCAAAGGGTTATGATCGGTTAAAACCACCACTGGTTCAGCTGTAGATCCCAGATATACATCAAAATGTTGTAATGCTAGAAGCATAGCAAGTGTTTCCTTTTCAATTGTAGAATAGTTTTGTTGACTTTTATGGAACTTAGTAAGACACAAGGTGAGCAAAACCATCAGGACCATCCTGCAAGATAACAGCTCCTGTTGCACTCGCGTCAACCTCCAACTTAAATCGGCGTGACAAATCAGGAGCTAACAGCAAAACAAAGACTTGGCACACACAAAAGCATGTTGACAGTCATCTGACCAACAAAAAAGTGTCTTTGGACTGCAAAGGGCTGTCAAAGGTGCAACTACGACAGAAAAGTTCTTACAAAAACATCTGTAGTAATCTGCCATTCCTAAGAATCTCCGCAATTCACATGGTAGGAACAGGGTACGATAAGATTGCAGTCACTTTAGCTTCAACTGGTTGCACTTTGCCTTGACCAACTTGCTTTCCCAAATAAGTCATGGTTGCTTTCGCAAATGCACACTTCTTGAGATTGAGTGTAAGGGAAGCACTCAAAAGTCTATCAAAGACCACATGTAACGTTGAAATGTGCTCAATCCAAGTGTCATTCTAGACCACAACATCATCCAGATATACATTACAATGCCTTACATCTCTCAGCACTAACTCCATTAAATGTTGCAATGTCACTGGTGCGTTTCGCAAACCAAATGCCATTCGCATATACTGTGCAAAATGATCGGGTGTAACAAAAGCAGCAACATCTGAGGCACGTGGCGAAACTTGCCATTATCCCTTAAGAAGATCTAGCTTTGTGATATAGCGAGCAGTTCCTAAATTGTCAAAATCCTCAACTCTCGGCAAAGAGAAAGAATCTGCTACAGTAACCGCATTCATTATTCTAAAATCAGTGCAGAACCGGAAAGAACCATCTTGCTTTGGCACCAACATGCAAGGAGAACTCCAAGGACTTTTGCTCAATTTGGCAAAATTATTCTGCAGCAAATATGGCACTGTTTTCATAACTTCCCTCTTGTCAAGAGAGCAACGGTAAGCATGTAGTTTAATCAGCAGAGCTGAGCCAACATCAATGTCATGCTGAAGAACAGATGTACATGAAGGAATATCATTAAAAAGCTTGGAATAATTACTAATCAATTCAATTATGTCCTTCTTTTGAGCATCCTCAAGATAAAACAAATAAGATGCCAAAAAGTTTAAAAACTCAGAATTATTCAAACAGCCTCCATAGAACATTTCATGATGCCTCTCTAACCCATCCTCCTGATCCTCTTGGACAGTAAGCACAGTAGACACAAGAGCTATTTCCTCCTTAACTGTAGCACTTTTGGTCACATCCTCAACTTCATCTGTTTTTTTACTGATGCAAGCGTTCGACGGTGCAAGCATTCTCGACATTGTGAGACGAAGTCCAAGATATTTATCTTTGGTTTTTGTCCCACTGCACTTAATTGATCTTTAAGAACCTTAATAGGTCCCCGTACATTATGGCCAAAGACAAGCTCAGCGGGACTAAACCCCAACGATTCTTGTCTCGCATCACGAACAGCAAACAAAACCAATGGAACTCCCTCATCCCAATCGTGCAGTATTTGCGTAGCATAGATTGTAATGTCTGATGCCAATGCTCCAAAGCACCTTATGATTCAGGGTGATAGGCATTAGAAACAACATGTGAAATTCCCAACTCTTGCAACGTTTTACTAAAAAGCTTAGACATAAAATTAGATCCCTGATCCAACTTTTGGCAAGCCAAAAGTTGTAAAGAATTTCAAAAGAGCTTTCGTAACAGTAGCAGTAGTAATTTTTTGCAAAGGTATCGCTTCAGGAAACTTTGTGGTTACACACATAATTGTTAAGAGATACTGATTACCAGTTTTCGTCGGAGGAAATGGACCCACACAATCTACAATAACCCGCTCAAATGGCTCACCAACCGCTGGAATTGGATAAAGCGGCGCCGGTGGAATCACTTGATTTGCCTTACCAGCCATCTGGCATGTATGACATATTTTGCAATAACGGGAAACGTCAGATTTTAAACCCGGACAAAAGAAATGTTGCAAAATCCGATTATATGTTTTTGTCACCCCAAGATGACCCGACCATAAATGATCATGACGAAATTGCATAGGAACAACAATTTGATTAACAGTGCCCCAATCATAATCATCTCCATACTTCACAATATGTGCATTCCATTTAGAGATCAAAACTTCATTGTCCCAATAAAATCGATGGTTTGACGATGGCTGTATAGCAACGTCTGCACTCTTGCGACACTTCTTCAGCGTAAAATCACTGTGTTGAGCATCTACCAAGACTTCATGTGAGATGGGTAAAAACGCAACCGTTTCTGGTGCAAACGAGGATTCAACAACTCTAGCCTTACCTAGTTCTTCATCCAAGAACTTTTCCTGTTCAAAAGCATCTGCTAGCAAAGTGTCAACCTCTTTCTCCCGAAAAGCTGGTACAAGCACAATATTTTTTGCCACATTGAAAGAGCTTAACGACGAATCATTCAAGTTAGACACAGCACTGAGTTAATCGCATCTGTTATAACGGCAACATTTACTCCATTACCACCTCTAAACTTTTCATCAACCTCATCACTCGAACCGTCTCGGGTTACTTGGCTGTAACCCTGTTCCCTGATAAAGCGGGAACGAGATGCTGCGTGAAAACGCTATGGGAACATCTCTTTGTTGCCCGGTTGTGAAGCTTGTGCATGTCAAACCCGCCGAATACCTTCGGCTTATAACCTGTGCAGGCATGACGTCACCGAACAAGGTGCACCTGCAGGTTATAAATAGGAGTGAACCGGAAACATCCTCAGGTCAATTTTGTCTGAAGGACGTCCAGGCACGCCAGCAGTGCGGCATCGGAGCGCAGCATCTCGTTCCCGCTTTATCAGGGAACAGGGTTACAGCCAAGTAACCCGAGACGTTCCCTTTCAAAAGCTACACTCGATGCTGCGTGAAAACGCTATGGGAACGAGAATACCAACGCCGCCGCACTGCAAGTGTCTGGACCCCCAGGTTGTGTAGCGTGTGCGCACAAGCCGAGGAGGTCTCAGACCTAGCTCTGGGATGCTGACTCAAGGATCCGCGAACCTGGAGTAGCATTGACATCCAGACTATAAAATCTAACAAACGTGTGTGGAGAGGACCAGCCCGCCGCATCACACACCTGCTGCAGGGGTACGCCTCTTGCCAAGGCAATCGATGAGGCAATCCCCCTGGTTGAATGAGCCCTGATTCCCAGAGGCGAAGTGTGACCACGCGCCTCATAGGCTAGGGCAATGGCATCTCTCACCCAGTGTGACAGAGTCTGTCTAGTGGCAGCCGCCCCCCGGTTGCGACCCCCATGGCAAATAAAGAGTTGCTCTGATTTACGCCACTGGCTAGTGCGGTGGACGTAGATCCGAAGAGCACGTACTGGACACAGTAAGTGAAGTCTTTCCTGCTCCGGAGCTGTGAAAGGCGGAGGACAGAAGGCTTCGAGAACAACTGGGTGCATGGTTGAGAATGGAACCTTGGGAAGATAGTTCGGGTGAGGATGCAGAATAGCTTTGACTTGCCCAGGGGCAAAGTCTAGGCAGGATGGGGAGACTGACAGAGCCTGCAGATCCCCAATCCTCTTCAAAGAAGTAATAGCCATCAGAAAAACCATCTTAAGAGACAGAAGCTTGACAGGCGCTGACTCTAGTGGTTCGAACGGGGTGTCAGCCAGGCCTTCGAGTACGATAGTTAAGTCCCACGAAGGGACCGTCGCTCTAGTGGGCGGCTTCAACCGTTTAGCTCCACGAATAAAACGGGCAACTAAATGGTGTTTGCCCACAGAAACCCCGTCGTTCAGAGCGTGACAGGCCGAAATAGCGGCTACATACGTTCTGAGCGTACTAGGGCATAAGCCCGAGGACAACTTTTCTTGCAGAAACTCCAGCACTGAAACAATCTGGCAGTGAACTGGGTCTATGTGTCTTGTCATGCACCAATTTTCAAACACACTCCATTTGAGGGCATAAGTTCTCCTAGTGGAGGGAGCCCTGGCACTTAAAATGGTTTCAATTACGCTGGCTGAAAGCCCAGCCTGTCTCAGTTGGTCCTGTTCAGGGGCCAAACGTGAAGGTTCCAGAGCTCGGGCCAGGGATGAAGTATTGTCCCCTGCGCCTGAGACAGAAGATCCCTCCTCAGTGGAATCACCCAGGGTGAGCCGTCGAGGAGAGATATTAGATCCGAGAACCACACTCTGGTCGGCCAATGGGGCGCTATCAATAAGAGGCGCAACCCTTGTTGACGGACCCTCGCCAGGACTCCCGGGAGCAGAACTATAGGCGGAAACGCATAAAGGCGTAACCTGGGCCACGTGTGGGCCATTGCGTCCAGACCCAGGGGAGCTGGAGGAGTCAGAGAGTAGTAAAGGGGGCATTGTGCTGTCTCTTGTGAGGCAAAGAGGTCCACCTCTGCTACGTAAAATCTTTCCCAGATTTGACTGACTATTTCGGGGTGGAGCTTCCATTCCCCCTGTTCTACAGCTTGTCTGGACAGCAAGTCTGCTCCTACATTCATGTGCCCTGGAATGTAAATCGCCCTGAGGGACAGGAACTTGTCCTGTGCCCAAAGCAGAACCTGGTGCGCTAGCTTGTTCAAGCGGCGCGAGCGCAGTCCACCCTGGTGATTTATGTACGAGACTACCGCAGTGCTGTCCACCCGCACTAGGACATGGTAGCCTCTCAACTGCTGGAGGAAGTGTTTCAGGGCCAGAAACAGAGCCATCATTTCGAGGCAATTGATGTGCCACGCGAGAAGATGACCTCTCCAGCTCCCTTGTGCTGGACGGCCATCCAAGACCGCACCCCAGCCCATGAGGGAAGCGTCTGTCGTTAGCATCTTGCGACGACAAGACGGACCTAGAGTGGGACCCAAAGTCAGAAACCGGGGTCTGAACCACATAGAAAGGGTACGAAGCCCCAGGCGCGTAACCCTTATTAGCCTCTGGGGGTTGGCCCTTGAATGAAACCCCCTGGCTCTTAGCCACAGCTGAAACGCTCTTATGTGCAGAAGGCCCAAAGGTATCACCGTGGACGCAGCCGCCATGAGGCCTAAAGATTTCTGAAAGTGATGAACAGTGACCTTCTGGCCTAGCTTGATTTCCTTCAGGGTGTTGAGAATGGATTCGACACGAGCAGGAGACAACTGTGCCCGCATCGTGACCGAATCCCATGTGACACCCAAATATGTTGTCCTCTGAACAGGAAGGAGAACGCTTTTCGTGGCGTTGAGTCTCAATCCTAAAGAATGAAGATGGGCTAGGACGACATCCCGATGTCGAAGCGCTAGCTCCTGAGACCGGGCCAGAATCAGCCAGTCGTCTATGTAATTCAAAATACGGATGCCCTGGAGTCGTAAAGGAGCCAGAGCCGCATCCATGCATTTTGTATATGTGCGGGGTGACAGAGCTAGGCCAAATGGAAGGACCCGAAACTGGTAAGCCTCGCCCCCAAAGGCGAACCTCAGGAACTTCCTGTGCTGTGGCAATATTTCTATATGGAAATATGCGTCCTTGAGATCGATTGTCACAAACCAATCCTCTAGTTGAATTTGAGAAACAATCATTTTGACAGTCAACATTTTGAATCTGGATTTCCTGAGATAGCGGTTCAAGCCGCGAAGATCCAAGATCGGACGCAACCCCCCCCCCTCTCTTGGGCACCAAAAAGTACCGACTGTAGTAGCCTGACTCTCTGTCTGGAAGGGGAACATGTTCTATGGCCCCTTTGCCCAGCAGAGTCTTTAACTCCTGGGCCAGCAGATGTGCTCGGTCCGGTTTCACGGAAGTGGAGACCACGCCGTTGAAACGCGGAGGACGATGTGCAAACTGAATCCTGTAGCCTGTGCCTACAGTCTTTTCTACCCAAGGAGATATGCCTGGCAGTAGTTTCCACGCTGCCAGCTTCTCCGAAAGGGGCACGAGCTTTGACACTTCGGCTGGATGGGGGGGGTGTTAGGTGTTGGGTATCCTGAAGTATGGCAGGAGATACCCAGACACCCAACTCTTCGTTGGAGACCGGCGCTCCCCGAAACACCAGTGGTGGCGGGGATTGAACACCGGCCTCCAGGGAGTGCCAGGGAGGAGGCCCTGCTTTGTGATGAAGATCCAGGCGCCCCTCCCTGGGGGGGGGCACCCCCACAGCCCCAGGCGCACGAACCTCAGGGCCTCTTCTTCGAAGAGAGGAAGCTCCTCAGATCTGGTCTTTTTGAGGCAGATTTCTGGGAAGGGCGGCGAGCCCCACCCCAGTCTTTACGAGGGGGTGTGCGGCTGGTCACGCTCTCCTTCTGGACCTCACGCCTTATAGGGGCCAGACCTGGCCGGGGCCGGGTGGCCGACGGTCCCGGTTCTTGAGCACGGCGGGGAAGGAACCTCCCAAAAGCCTGTTCATATAGCTTCGCCTCCCGAAACCTAGTGGCGACGGAATTAACAGCATCGCCGAAAAGGCCGGAAGGCGAGACGGGGGCATCAAGGAGGACAGCACGATCCTTATCCTTGATGCCCGAGAGGTTCAGCCACAGATGCCTCTCCGTGGATACCATGGCAGCCATAGAACGGCCCACAGCACGGGCCGTCTGCTTGGTTGCACGGAGAGACAGGTCTGTGGCTCGGCGCAGCTCTGCGAACGCCTTGTCATCAATAACCCCGCCGGTGCTCAGGTCCTTCAGCAGGTCAGCCTGGTAAGCCTGCAGAACCGCCATGGTGTGCAGTGAAGCGCCAGCCTGTCCTGCTGCCTGAAAAGCTTTGCCCACCAAAGCAGATGTCACTCTGCACGGCTTGGAGGGGAGGGTAGGCTTTTTCAGGGAGGATGATGTCCCAGGAGAGAGATAGCCCGCAAGCGTCTCTTCTATCTGGGGCATCATCATATAACCGCGTGCTTTCGCATCAACGATATTCGAATAAGTCGAAGTCGATGGCACAAAAACACGCGATGAATACGGCTTGCTCCATGAAAGGGTTAATTCATCATGGAGGTCACCAAAGAAGGGGAGAGAGAGACGTTGAGGCTCCTCCCCCCGGCCACCCGACAGAAACCTGTCGTCTAATCTCGAACGCTTAGGGGAATCTCGCTGCTGCGGCCAGTCGATATGCAATCGCTCGACCGCACGCGTTATAACCTCTAATAAATCCTCATAAGCTCTGTGAGCACTGGAGGAGCGTTGTGAGGAGGCTACTTCCATGGAAGCGAGAGAGGAAGATTCTTCCGCTCCTTCACAAGAAGCGCCGGAGCGCGCTTGCGAAGTGGAAGCTAAAACTTCCTGATCCGGAGAGAGCGCGAGAGAAAGGGGGAATTCCGTCTCGTGCGCGTCTGCCAGATCGGCACGCGAGCCCCAGGAATGCGCCGCGGCTCGCGGTTTCTCTTTAAAGGAAGCGAGCCGCGCGCGAAGCACCTTAATAGGGAGAAGATCACAGTACTCACATTCTTCCTGAAGCCCGAGGCGAGCGTGTTCTTCCCCCAAGCACTCGAGACAAAACTCGTGAAGATCGCCCTCCGAAAGAGATCTATCACACGGAGGCACGCATCTCTTAAGCAACTCTGCCATATCGGTGAGTTAATGCTGTTATTTTTTATTTTGCTTTTGTTACGGCTTGCATGCACGCGCAAACACAAAGCGGTCCTGAAGACAAAAAGATCTGAGGATGTTTCCGGTTCACTCCTATTTATAACCTGCAGGTGCACCTTGTTCGGTGACGTCATGCCTGCACAGGTTATAAGCCGAAGGTATTCGGCGGGTTTGACATGCACAAGCTTCACAACAAAGAGATGTTCCCATAGCGTTTTCACGCAGCATCGAGTGTAGCTTTTGAAAGGGAACTACTTTTTGTCTTTCTTGCAATTCAAGTTCTCGTAAACGAACTCGAGTATCAGCTTCAATTCGATATTTCTCTAACTGATATTGCAACTCGTCTTTTCTTGAGTTTCCAACTGTAATCTAGCTAAACGTATTTTTAAACGAGCTTCTCCTTGAAAAGTCGGTGATGCAGCCGTAGAAAACAAAAATGGATCAAATTTTGGCATAGAGATGGGTGGTGGACATACCTCTTCCTCACTAGACAAACTATCAGCACTTGTAGACACTGTCTTGTTCCGTCCCAGCAATTACTGGCAACACTCCTTTGTCTGAAAGCGCAGCCAAAACATTAGCCTTCAAATCCTTTTTAAGTAGTTTTTTTGAAACCATGATTCCATAATGTTGAGCAATTCCAAATAAATCATCTTTCCTACAATTGTCTATTTTTTCTAAACTTGGTTGTTCCACAAAATCAGTCAAATTAACTTTTGTTACCAGTTGAAAGAATAAATCTCTAAAAAAAAAAAACACAAAACAAAAAATAGTGAACCGTAGGAAGAACCGGCGCTCAGCACGGCCCAACTGGAACACTCTAAATGACAGGAGAATTTTGCTTACCTGCAACAATGCTGTTAGTACTTTAGTATCTCACACAACAAATACTTTTTAAACAAATCGGTCTACCATACGGAACAAAATCAATCCCGGATGAGCCCCCAATTTATGTTACGGCCTTCCTTAGGATAAGTCAATCTCCATAAATGGAGAAACAAAGGAAGGCAACATGACATAAAAAACAAGCAAACAATAAGATAAATCAAACAGCTTATCTTTAATTCAAATCACTTGTAAAGCAAACTGACTGATTCCGAACTAACACTAAACACTTAACAAGCAGACTCAATATTTATAGACAATTAGGACTTACAAAAAGCACGCACAACATTCACACACTGGACTTTTAAGACAAAGAGGAAGGAAAAAAGAAAAAAAGTGGGTATGTAGGTCTGGTTCCTCTCAACTGCTGCAGTGTCTTTTTAAAACTCTCCACCAATTACCACGCTCGTGGATTAGCAACAGGTGCACCCACATGAAGGAATGGGGGGGGGGGGGATGCTCAAGCACAAAAAAAGTGTGGAGACATACTCAGTGCACCAAACTCCAGAGAAAAAATAAAAACATAGCTCAGGTCGTAACAGGAGTGACAGTGTCAAATGCATTCAATTCAAGCCAAACAGAATCCTAATGTATGTGCTGTTGTCCAGGTGAGTGGGGGACAAATGAAGAGCAGTGGAAATTATGTTCTCTGTCAATTGTACCATTTGGACAGAAGGAAAACTGATGGGAATTAAGAGTAGTTGGTAGGTCCATTATGAGCTGGCATAGCATTTCATTAATTCAGCCATCAGTTTAGTGTATGTGGGAACAGTTGCCTGCTCGAGCCTGCACATGCAATCAGGGCCAATGGGCCTTACCTGCGTCCACTCTACTTCTTGCAGTGAAAGGGGATGGTTGACAGTGGGAGAATCACTATTTGTAAAGTGTTGAATGCTGCCTTGGTTGAAGGGAGCTTAGAATTGAAGCAAGGCACTGCTGGTATGATGAACTTGAAGCGTTGTTTTGTGGTTATGGATGGTCTAGATGCAGTTCACTCTTTGTCTGTTGTCAGAGATGTTGTGAAAGTGGTCCTCAATATGACGTTTTCCAGTGCACATCTAAAAACAGCATCATGTGATTTCAGCAGATGTTTGACCTCAGATTTCATCTATAGATTCTGATTAGGAAATGTTTTACATTTGAGGGAGTTGATATGTGATCAAGATCAGAAAATATGTGTGTTAAGGCCTTTGCTGCAAATGTACTCTAGTCCATATTTTCATCCACACAGTAAATCGTAATGCTCAAAGTAATTAAACATATTGAGTACTGCTATCTTAAATAATTACCAATAGTTCACATTAATATACCTTGATGAGTATTTAGAACTTTTTGGTATTTATGAGTTTGTAGAAATGACACTTTTCAAGTTAACTGAACAGATTTGATACTTTAAGTAACTGTAAGTACTTAAGTGACAGCAACTGTCACCTTAAAGTTCCACCAACTTAAAATCTTTCAGACTAGTGATTTTGCGTCTGACGTCAGGGCAATAGGGCACTGGTGGCTCAGGGGTAGGTGGTTCGCCTGCCATGCGAAAGGCCCAGGTTTGATTCCCAACAACTGGATGAAGTGTCTGTCCCAAGCCCAGATAAAATGGGAGGGTTGCGTCAGGAAGGGCATCTGGCCAAGCTTGTGTGTGGACCGGATTGTCTGCTGTGATGACACATTGCCGAGAGCAGCCAAAAGACCAACAACAATTTATTTGATTTGCAACAACTAAAAAAAAAAGAAAAGATAATTGCTATTAAATAGTATGAGTTGTGCTACTCAATAATGCAAGTAAAGAATGATTAATATGAATGAGTACCACAAACTCAAAAACTGATAGTTCCAATCCTGAGCTATCGAACAACTGAAGTCACAGGTCCCCAGAGCATCAATCGATGACAGGACAGTCTTAATGGAAACCATCCCCAGCCACCATACGAATCCAGGCAGACCACACGGGGCATCCATGCGACGAGATCTCCAACCAGAAGCAGGACTCCAGGATGGGTTAGACGGCTCCAGAGGGCAGAGGGGTTTGGATCACTGGCAACTCAGGAGCGAACATGTATAGCTCGACAGAGAGACAGAGAGAGGGAAAGGAGAGAGGGAGAGAGAGAGAGAGGAGAGAGCAGAAAAGGAGAGAACAGAAAATAAGGAGAGATGGCAGTTATCCGTTATCACCCAGATGAGGATGAGTTCCCTGTTGAGTCTGGTTCCTCTCAAGGTTTCTTCCTATTACCATCTCAGGGAGTTTTTCCTTGCCACCGTCGCCCTCGGCTTGCTCATCAGGGACAATCTTATCATTTTGATTCATACACATTGCATACAAACTTACTTCTTTTTATTGTGTAAAGCTGCTTTGCGACAAGGTCAATTGTTAAAAGCGCTATATAAATAAAATTGACTTGACTTGACTTGATAGTTCTGTTTATTTAAAATTGGAAACATCATTTGATGTAAAAAATTATTTAACTGATTACCTCAAATTCTTTGAGTTTTGCCAACTTATTCGGGTTTACAGTGCAGGTGTAGTGAAGAAATCATCCCTCTGGCCACACTTTCACTGTCCTCACTGAGGGCTTCATGTGTTTTATGAGTGACATGTACTAGGGAAGCAAAAACAAAAAGAGGTGGTTGGAAAGACCCAAAAGCTGGAATTGTATTCTTTCAGCAGTTTTTTTGTGTAAACATTGTCTAGTGTAGACCAGCTAGAAGAGGATACATGGTTGTGCCATTTGGAGGTACAGTTCTCATATTGGAGTGATTGAAACCACCGGCGATATTAACAATGACCATCAAGATATGCAGAATGTTGTTTACAACAGAAGTTGCATGCAGTTTCTCGCTATTTACTGTATGGAGGAATGTAATCGGCAGTTATAACAATGTAAGTCCCCTGGGTAAATACAAACATCTGCATTTAATCATTAAATACTCTGAATTAATGAGCAATGACTTTTAATCACACCAGAGAATAAGCACAATGATTTGTTAATATAAATGCACAGACCTTTTCCGTCACTCTTATCAGTTTTCACTGCTGTTCTGTCTGCGCTGAAGACGCTCTGAACCTCAAGTTCAGTGGTGCCTCTAAGAATGTTCTTGCTAAGTCGAATTTCCATAAAATTCTTGATGTTGCATTCCGTAACCTGTTAATGCAATATTATCTACAAATGCAATTTTTCAGTTTGTTTAACAGAAAGATGGTTGAGTGGTTAGATTTCGCCTTCCTTCCATTGCAGTTGTTCAGCGATGACTTTGTTGGAAAAGCTGGATCAGCAGTCTTAATGGCCTGGGAAATCCCGAAGGGGTTGAAAGTTGCTGTCTGTGCAACTGGAACTGAAGCTTGTCAGCTATGTGAAATATAGTCAGGGCATTTCTAGTAACGACGGGTAGACAGACCTTATTTTATTAGAAATTTTAAAACGTGCACAACAATCACATTAAACTAAAAGAAATCTAAAAACTTCAAATATCACAAGCACAGTAGGGAAAAAAAGGGAGCATGCAATTAGTGGAATGAATCTATCATGAAAATATGGGAAAGGAAAGATCTCCAGGCTTTTCCAGACGTGCAAAAAATATGTTAACAAAATTATCCTAAAGCTGGACATGTCCAAAACATACAGTATGACCCAGAGTGACAACAACTCTGTAACATCTAGAAGATGTTGGGTGTATTTCTGGGAATATTCTTGTCAGTTTACTTCTATAAAATGTTAAAGGAATTTGCTTAACTGCTGACTGCCAGACTCAATCTGGGATTACATTTCCAAAACCCTCTTCCCACTGTTTTTTTTTTATTATTTATTTTTTTATGTATCTAAAGATGGAGATGCTGTAGTTTGAGTCAGACTGTACACTGTTGATATCAGACCATGCTTAGACACATTCAAGTCAAAGAACTCCTCGATCCAACTATGAGGAGGAGGAATTGAAAAGGTATTGAAATATTTTTGTCATGGCTTTGTATCTGCAGATATCCATAAAATTAGATTTAGTAGTATCAAATGCCTCAATTATATGTTCAAAGGAAATAAAACTGCTGCCATGAAAAAAAATCCCATACATACCTTTTAATAGTCCTTTTCTAGAGCATACCTGCATGATCAATTAAGGATGGAGGGAACCATGCCTTGGAAATAATTGGTTACAAGGAAAGTGCTTATTTTTGCTTAAAGTGTGAACTAAACTCAGCCCCAATGGATTACTTGACAGATACTTTCTATTCAGCGGCAGAGTTGCACAGAGCATTGAAAATAATGAGACTGGCCTACAAGATGCAACAGGATCATTCTTCTGATTCAGAAGCACTGAAGTATGCAGTGTGAGATATAAAGGTGTGAGATCGCGTTTAATAAATAGATTTCAATTGTACACTGATAAGCAACATCTTTTGACTTTTGGGATGAACTTGTGATTTCTTCAAGGTCAATTTTTTTAATCATGTAACTGCATTTTCCATTTTAATTTGAATATAGCATATCTTCTCTTCCCGTGAGCCGATTGCAATGAAATGAAGCCTATATGTTACCTCAAGCTCGGCACACATTGCATACATAAATATACTCATTCAAATTCTTTTAGTATTTTTTTCTCTGATGAGTGCGCAAAACAAACAGACAGACAAGAATTGAAGTGTTCTATTACACATCTCACGTCCCTCCAAATTACTCACTCATCATCTATACCACTTAATCCTGTATTCAGGGTCACGGGGGGCCTGGAGCCTATCCCAGGAGACTTAGGGCACATGGCAGGGTACACCCAGGACAGGGTGCCAATCCATCGCAGGGCACACATACACACACTCACTCATTCACACACGACATCTTAACTATTTTTTTTTCTGCCAGAGAGTGAAATAAAATAATTTTAAAACTATGTTAACAATATTCTTAGTTTTTTTTTCCATCATTACAGTGAAATTACATCTAAATAACTCTTTATATATTCTTGTCACTGAAATTCCTGAGTACCTAAAAGAAGTTATTTTAAATGCAGTATACATTTATTCAGTCTTATATCCTGATATACCCCCAAAACTATTACTTAAGGTATGGACCTGTCTGGGTTGGATGTATACTGTACATTATGAGGTCATCTGCATGCAGTGAAATCTTGTGGGTACAGCCATTCCTATTTATTCTGTACCTATCAGATCTGGCAATTTCCATAAAGCAATAGCCAAGAGTTTTATCGCTAGATTAAATAAAAGGTGGAACAGACGACAATCCTGTATTGTTTCTTTGTATAAATGGTTTAGATGATGATTTAGATCAGTCTAACACTGGGTGGAGGATGCAAATAAAATCACCTCCTTGATGACTGTCAAGATTTAAAAGATGTGAAAGTTCATTAAAAATAAAATGCATTGTCCCAATTACGTGCATTTATGTTGTGCACGCTGGTTTCACATACTGTAACTACCACATCGCAAAACCTGGCAAAGTTGTGCACACATCCTCTATCTACAGTAGGTAGATTAACCTAATTCACTGAGCAGTAATTACTTACTCAAGCAGTAATTACTGAGTCTTACAACTCTCAGCACTTTTGACATTTGTAATTAGGTTTATTGTATTGCAAAAATTTATAGCCATTTAGTTAAAAAATATATATATAAATAAATAAATAAATAAATAAATAAATAAATATATATATATTATTATTATTATTATTATTATTATTATTATTAAGTGACTCATACAGGATAGCTTGGAGCTATTATTGCATGAAAAGGCTGATCTATTAATTTAAAAGTTACATTTTAGTTAATCAAACATTACTACAAATACTAATAATCATGTGCTCATTTTACACAAAAGCAATGTAAAATATTCAATTCAAAGAATCATATATTCATTTTATCATTTACTATAGTGTTTTACATACAGTACCAGTTTGGACACACTTACTAATTCAATATTTTTTTTGTTTAGTGATTTCTTTTCTATAATCTACGTAGAACAATACTGGAGATTTCTATGATATCTATGAAAAAACATACAGTATATGACGTTAAGTAATAACAACAATAATAACAACAACAATCAGTTTTTATTTTAAGACATGAAGGGCTGCAAGAACAGTATAATAAGTATTGTCAAGAGCATTTGCAAAGCCCGTCAAGCACTATGATGAAACTGGCTCTAATGATGACCTTGCCAGGAAAGCAAGACCAAAACTGACCTCTGCTGCAGAGGAGAAGTTCATTTAGAGTCACCAACCTCAGAAATCACAGATTTAGATTAGAGCCGTTATGAAGGATTTACATGATGATAGCTAGCAGATACACCTGAACATCCAAACTATCAATGTACAAACTTTTGGCAGGGATTGTCAATTTTTCTTTTGTGTACCTACAGTAATCTGGTTAGTAATTCTTAGCTAATGGAAATCGTGAAAATTCCCAGGCATTTAAAAAATATAATAAATTTTTTTTAAAGCAGAATCTGTACATTCTGTAGGTGTTTTATATACAGCAGACGAGACCTAGTTTAGTGCATTGGCACCAGTGGTCAAATAGTGCCATCCTATTTGAGGGTGCCACTTCCACAGAAATTGAAGCAATGGCTCAGGGTTCGAATCAGGGCTTGGCTCACCATGAAACCCTCACCTCAGATGTTTACTGAAGCTCTAAAAATGGTCTACTTTAGCGTTAGAGGTCATATTTTATTTTCCATTAGGTCATGATATAAACGATAATGGCATAAATACGTCAATTTTGTGTGTTTATTCTCTCATTACATTACATTATAATAATAACACATAATAACACAGATTGGTGCCTATTCTCGCTGTTGCCATCTATGCAAGGTGACACTGCACTTGAATTACTAAAAATTATTATTTTTTTTTTCCCCGATTTTCTCCCTAATTTAGTCGTGTCCAATTCCTCCCCATCACTAGGGGGCTCCCACATTAAGGCTACTACTACCACTCAGCCGGGAGGGCCGAAGACTATCACGTGTTTCCTCCGAACCACGTGAGGCCAGCCGACCGCATCTTTTCGAACTGCTCGCTCGCGCACCGTTGGGGGCGGCGTAACACACTCGGAGGACAGCGCTATTCACCCACTCCGTTGCGCGAGCTCACAGACGCCCCTGATTGGCTGTAGAGCCGTGATTAATGTGGGAGTGAATTACTAAATTTGCAAAGCAACCTTAACTCCTCATCACTGAGTGGGTACGATATTTGATTGGACTGTAAGTCAGTTTATGGATAGTCAGTATATCAATTTGGATTCACTAAATAAGTAAGGACAACAACTAGTGATCAAGGGTTTATGAGAAGCAGAAAGATGTTACCTGTCTCTATGCTTTGTGATTATTATTTTTTTTGTTTGCTCTGATTAGGTTATTAAACTTCTTGCGTGATTCTTATGTTATTATCGCACCTATATGAAATGTTACTGATGGTATTAACTGCCTTCAACAATTATAGTAGAATGTTTTTTGGTAGTAACCCTGTTATTGGCCATGTTACCGCAAACTTGGATGTACTGTTTATGCGCATATGTACATACAGTATGACTTGGGATGTTGTGGTGCACGATGCAAAATAGGGCTCCTTCCAAAGCCATGTGTAATACAGTAGGAACCTTGCAACGGCTAATGCATCTGTTTTAAAATTAAATGGATTGCAATGTCAGCCTATTAACTGCTATCATTTTAACAACTGTTACGGACATGAGAAGAATATTGGATTTTTACAGTTGGGGAAAAAAAATGTGTCATTTTTGGACATTTGTCAAAAGGAAACCAGCAGGTTGCTGTCACTAGTTTTGTGCCATGCAATTATTATTATAATTTTTTTTTTTTTGGACTTTTCAGAATCCCAGACAGGAATAGATTTCAAGAAATATGAGCAGATTTAGTGAAGAAAAAAAAAAAAGATTTCTTTTGCAGCTGTGATTTTATTCCTTTTATTCTTAGCTTTTCGGATTGGTATGGCATATCGATCTGCACACAACTTCGCATAGGTTTTAGACGCAATGCCCTTACTGATGCAACCCTCCCATTTTATCTGGACTTGGGACTGGCACTGCAGCCAGTGGCTGGGATTTGGGCATTGGGTTGAAATTAAACCTGGGCCTTCTGCATGGCAGGCAAGAAACCTTCCACTGAGCACCAATTCTCAATGCCTTTTAGTACATAATTATTGTTGTAATGCAGTAGTACTATCGAACCTACAGTATGTAGTGCACTTTGTGGGCACTAGGGGTTTGAGGCTACTATCATTATTAATATTCAATCAATGATTTTATTTTGGCGTCATGGTGGTGTAGTGGTTACCACTGTCACCTTGCACCTCCAGGATCTGTGTTCGAGTCCCGTCGCGGAGACTGTTTGCATGGAGTTTGCATGTGCTTGGTAGGTTTCCTACCACAGTCCAAGGCCATGCAGATTAAGCTAATTGGTGTTCCCAAATTTATCATAATGTGTGTATGTGTGTATGTCCCGTGATGGATTTCCATCATGTCCAGGATGCAACCCTCGTGTGCACTAAGTCTCCAGGAATAGGCTCCAGGCCCCCAATGACTATATACAGGATACAGAGCTCGATTTTGAGCGCTGCTCACAAGCTCACTCAAATTTGTCATTCTTCGCGCTGGCCAGGAGAACAGTTCAAGCACAGCTTTTGACATATTTCAAAAAGAACAGAACTAAAGGTATGATATATACACACAAATCCTCTCAGCGGAGATTCAGTTTAATATGGAAGCTTCCGAAATGACTGACAGCTTTAATGATTATAAAAGACGAGTTCTTTACCCAATTCTCAATTTTAAGAAGAAAGAGGTTTTGTTTTTTCATTAGATTTTGTAGCTTCACCTACATGCTTGGGAACAAAAGAGTCAAAAATAGATATTCAACCACTGGGGACAGACGATGAGTAAGTGAATGAGATTTTATTTATTTATTTATTTATTTATTTATTTAAAATCCATAAAGTTGAGAGTCTTTGATATTGGTAATTTATGTTTGTGTGATCGGTAATTAATCAGTAGCATACAATAAAAATGTCGTAGAAGTCCTGCAGGACTAGTAAGAATCGGCAATTACTCCTTTAACGTTAATTAATTAATGACAAGTTAATAGTGAACTTCAGCTAACATATTCAGTAATTAATTAGCACTTAATATGAATAAGATATGAGGAACAATTTCTCATTCTTCCCTGTATAGTTCCTGCGTAGTTACCTATAAATGATTGAACATTATTGTAAAGTGTTATCAAAGCATTTTGTCAACATAAAGGGAAGAATGATTGTAAGTCAATATACTGTAAATTCATATATAATAATGATTTCTATCCTGATGGGGGGGGGGGGGGGGGGGGTTGTTGCGCTCTACAATCCCAATCCACTGGTTATATGCAATGCTTACCTGAAGGTACTGTATATCTTTTGGAAGGACAGTGTACATGCTGCCGGTGCAGTTCCTGAGACTGTATGTTGGCTGCTTTTTTTCCTTAAGTGTGTGTGGCACACATCTGTATATCCATGCAACATTTTTCTATGGCTGTGTATTTGTTTTATTTTTTATTAGATTCTGGTAACAGTACCAGTACCTTAGTTCAATACCGGTTCCTAGATAATATGTTTCCATTATGAAGTTTGTAAGATCCATTCTAACAAAAAGAGAAATACGGGCCTCCGAGTGGCGCAGTGGTTAAAGCGCTCGCCCTATCATCCGGAGATCGCTAGTTCGAATCCCGGGTTGAGATGATACCTGTAACCTCTCGCAGCCGGAGGTCTAGAGAGAGCTGATTGGCCGAGCTCTCTCAGAGGGGAGGGATGAGAGGTACTTAGTGCTCCCGCATTAATCACGGCTCTACAGCCAGTCAGGTGCGTCTCTGAGCTCGCGCAACGGAGGGAGTGGATAGCGCTGTCCTCCGAGTGTGTTACTCCGCCCCCAACGGTGCGCCGAGCGAGCGCACCGTTGGGGCTGAGTGGTAGTAGTAGCCTTAATGTGGGAGCCCCCTAGTGACCGCACCGTTCGGCCCTCCCGGCTGAGTGGTAGTAGTAGCCTTAATGTGGGAGCCCCCTAGTGACGGGGAGGAATTGGACACGACTAAATTAGGGAGAAAATCTGGGAAAAATCCAAAATAAAAAAAAAAGAGAAATACATTAGCACAATGGCTTAGTGGTGAGCACTGTCGTCTTGCAACTCCAGAGTACGAGTTTCATTCTTCTTCTTTGTGCTTGGTGGTTTTCCTCTGGTTCTCTGGTTTCCTCCCACAGTCCAAAGACATGCAGATTATACTAATTGCTATTCCCAAATTGCCCGTAGTGTGTATAAAACCAGTGGTGGCCGGTCAATACGGGGCGCAGGGGCGCCGCCCCCCTTAAAGTTAGGTAGAGAAGAATGCTACTATAACATGTAATTATTTAACATAATTATTATTTATCTTAATAATCAAATAAAGTAATTTAGTCACAATATTCCGCTATATTTCATAATATAATTTATTTGCAATGTTAAAAAATTAAAACTGTATTACGTTCGTGTTCGTGTACGCGGGGCGCCAGACAAACGAGTGTCTATGTAGGCACATAAATGTTTGAAAAGCATGTGACCTGAGGCTGAGCTCTGATTGGATTTTTTCAAATCATCCTTGGGGCGCAGCACTGTGCGCCCTGAACCCTCCCAGTTTTGTTCTTAGCGAATCAATATTGTTTTTAAAATATTTTGGCTCATGTGATTGGCCCATTCTCAACGAGTCTTTTCTAGCACTTCTTATGGCTATTTGCAGGTGAGTAGTAAAAGTTTAATTAAAATTTTGTTTGCGCCCCCCCCAATAAATTTTTGCACCAGCCGCCACTGATTGGCACCCTGTCTTGGGTGTATCCCACCTTATGCCCTAAGTTTCCTGGAATAGTCTCCAGGTCCCCGTGGCCCCATATACAGTACAGGATAAAGCGTTATAGCGATGAGTGAGAGTGAGTGAGTGAGTGCATTACACATTACAGTGCATATACAGTACGTTTTATTTTGCAGATCATCATCATCTTCACACACTCATTGTCATTTCATAACATTAACATTAACATGGTCAAAAAAAAAGGGCTGTTTAACATATTCTGTTTCAACGTTTCATTTTTTGTGGTTCAGCAACGTAGCATTGTCCATCCCAAGCAGTTTTATAACATAATAAATAAACCCATTTACCATAGCTTGTCTTTTCACTGTGTCGTACAACTACACTCTTCAAAAGAACTTGCTCAAAGTTCACACGCATTAAAATGAATAGAAGTTTTTGATTAAGTTCACATTCCTAAAAATGAACGTTCCTTTCTTCCGTTATTTCCCATAGTTTTTTTTTTTTTCTTTAATGAGGTACCCTGAGCAGTGCACTGTGTGTCACGTCACCCAGGATTCTGATCCTCACACAATGTCCTCCATCTCTGACTAGTCTGACTGAATCCTTACTCACTCACTGATGCTAATGAGATTTACTCCTCAGGTTTCAGAATTTGGGGCCAAATGATGAGCCACGTTTTGATACTCAAAAGTATCGAAGCAATTTTATACCAGTCACTTCTATAAAAATACACTATATGGACGAAGGTTTTGGGCCAAACCTGTTAATTATTGAATTCAGGTGTTTCAATCAGGACCCTTATCAACGGTGAAGGGCAATCTTTATGCTTCAGCATACAAAGACATTTTGGACAATGCTTTGCTTTTAACTTTTCAGACACAGTTTGGTGAAGGCCCTTTTCTATTCCAACATGACTATGTCCAAGGGCACGAAGCAAGGACTATAAAGACATGGTTTGATGAGTTCTGTGTGGAAGAACTTGACTGGCCCGAACACAGAGCCCTGACCTCAACCCCATCGAGCCCCTTTGGGATGAACTGGAACGGGGGATTGTGAGCCAGGCCTTCTCGTCCAACATCAGTGTCTGACCTCATAAATGCTCTACAGAATGAATGGGGACAAATTACCCACAGAAACACTCCAAAATATTGTGGACAGCCTTCAGAGAAGATTTTAAGCTGTTATATCTGCAAAAGGGGGATTAACGTCATATAGAAGTATATGTATTTGGATATAATGCCATTGCAGGTTTGGCCAAATCCTTTTGTATAGTGTATCAAAGGTTTGTCATAAGAACCCCAAACATATCTGTTAGCACAATAATCATACACACAGTCACGGTCAAAATACAATGTCTGGATTTGTGCAGGTTTCTTTTGTCATGAAAGAACTTCATGGCTTACAAATTGTAACACATACTTTGTATGATGCTTTTCAAATATGGCAGGTACTATGACTAGTTACACTTTAGAACAATGTTTTATAGCATTTATTTGAACACAACAGACAGGTTTTGCCACTTCTTTGAAAGTACGTCCTTGACCGTCTACGGAAACTGTTTCTGAAGTATAGAATATTCGATTTCAAGGTGTAAAAGCATATCATTTATTCTCTTCACAGGCGTCTTCACTGCACCAGAAACTATATCCATATGCACCTCTTTGTGTCCTTCATGCTGCGTGCCGTCAGCATTTTTCTGAAAGACCTTGTGGTGGACACCAACGGCGGCATGCAGCAGTACGACGCTGTGCTCATGGACGACATCAATGTGGTTTCTATTAGCCCTCTGGACAAGACTCAGTATGTAAGTTTTTTTTTACATTTCAAAGACAGGATATGTTGCTGAAACGTAATCAGCAGGTCCTGTAGGATAAATGATGACTAGTGAATGCCAAGTTAAATGTTTTTTCTTTTTTTTTTTTTTTTAATGCAGGTTGGCTGTAAAATCACAGTGCTGCTGTTTATCTACTTCTTAGCCACAAACTACTACTGGATCCTGGTGGAAGGACTTTACTTACACAGCCTCATTTTTATGGCCTTCTTTTCTGACTCCAAGTACCTCTGGGGCTTCACGCTTATAGGATGGGGTGAGTGTATGTGTGTGTGTGTGTGTGTGTGTGTGTGTGTGTGTGTGTGTGTGTGTGTGTGTGTGTGTGTGTGTTTAAGAAGAAGCTCATAACTTCACAGCACAAGAAAGCTGGAAAATAACCTGGCCAGTGTTCAGCTATTTGTTTTTCCCACATTCTGTAAAACGTGTTAAGGGTGTTCTATGTGGGATGTGATAACTGGTGGTACACACTGAGCCCAATCCACTTATTGTGAAGCCAGGAATTATGCTTGAGGCACTTTTACACTCCTACTCTTGTTCCTTTTTCTTTCATTTCACTTTCTGACATGCTCTTTTCTCTTTTCTGTCTCGTCACATTAGAACAATACATGTTAAAGATATCAATTTAAAACCTTAAAAAAAACACTTTTCTTTATTCCTATCATCTTTTTCATCCACTGTTAGTATTATTAAAACTTTTTTTTTCCTTTTCATTACCAGACAAAGTGCGTGTGATTTTGTCTGTCCAGATCATCTCATTTTGTTCTGTTCCAGTGCTTTCTCTTGCATGTTTGCTCTGATTGCCGACAGTCCCTTATGATTTCTATTCTCATCGTTTCTGTTTGATGGACAACATCACCTGTGAAGTTTTGAAGTGCAAATGTTCAGAGGACTGCTTTCTTTGGTGTCTTCTTTAACTCTTTGACTGAATGCCATGCAAGTTCTTGCATAACTGCCGATCCAGCAACATGTCTTGAATAAATAATGACTTTCAGGTCAAACCCTTAAATCAATTGTCAAAGAATACAGTATATGCAAAAGTTTAGGCACCCCTTGATAAATAACAGATTTTGGTGATTTTTTTTTATTGAAAAGATGTTAACACAGTCTCTTTTGGAAATGGAAAAACTACACAATAATTGTAATATTTAAACATTGTATAATGTTACTTCTAGCATAGTTACTTCTTATGACATAAATTGAACAAAAATAAAAAATAAAAACATTATTATGGCACTCTAAGAGTTCCAGAGCCTCAGATTCTTTTTTCAAAGTTTCGGACCTTAATCAGCTCGTTAGATCTGATGCATGGCAACAACTGTCATTAGTAAATGCCAATTTCAAAGCTTTACACATACTTTGACTCTTCAAACCTTGTGCACACACTTGCGGACACTTAACAACCATGGGTTCCTCTAAGCAGCTGTAAGACTCTGAAAATGAAAGTTATTGATGCCCAAAATGCAGGAGAAACTACAAGAAGATAGCAGAGCGCTGTCAGCTTGCAGTTTCCACAATGAGAAATGTAATTGAGAGATGGCAGTTCAGGGGAACTGTGGAGGTCAAGAGGAGATCTGGAAGACCAAGAAAACTCTCGGAGAGAACTGCTCGTATGCTGGTCAGAAAGACAAATCAAAACCCCCATTTGACTGTAAAAAACCTGCAGGAAGATTCAGCAGACTCAGGAGTGGTGGTTCCACAAGACCGTTCCACAAGACCTTCATGGAAGAGTCAGCAGAAGAAAAGCTTACCTGAATCCCTATAATAAAATCCAATGTCAGGAGTATGTAACAGAACATCTACAGGAGCCTGATGCGTTTTGGAAACAAGTGCTGTGGACTGATGAAGTTAAAATAGAAATCTTTGGCCACAGTCAGCAAAGGCATGTTTGGAGAAAAAAAGGAGCAGCATTTCATGAAAAGAACACCTTGCCAACTATTAAGCATGGGGGTGGATCTATCATGCTTTGGAGTTGTGTTGCAGCCAGTGGCACAGGAAACATTGCACGGGTGGAGGGAAGAATGGATTCCACTAAATACCAGCAAATTCTTGAAACAAACATCACACCATCTGTAAAAAAGCTGAAGCTGAAAAGAGGATGGCTTCTACAACAGGACAATGATCCTAAACATACCTCGAAATCCACTATGGAAAACCACAAGAGACGCAAGCTGAAGGTTTTGGAACGGCCATCACAGATTTAAACATCATTGAAAATTTGTGGGTAGATCTTAAAAGAGCTGTGCATGCAAGATGACCAAAGAATATTACAGAACTAGAAGCCTTTTGCAAGGAAGAATGGGAGAAAATCCCAAGTATAAGAATTGAAAGACTTTTAGCTGGCTATAAAAACCTTTTGCAAGCTGTGATATCTACCAGAGGAGGTGTTACTAAGTACTGATTATGTGGGGTGCCCTAACTTTTGCACAGTACCACAAAATACTGTATTTAAAAAAAATCTTTGTTCAATTTATGACATAAAAAGTAACTAGGCACTAATGTTTACTGAACATATTGTGCATTTTTCCATTTCCAATGTGTTCCAAAAGAGTCTGTGTCATCTTTTCAGTTAAAAAATCACCAAAAATCTGTTACTTATCAAGAGGTGTCTAAACTTTTGCATATGACTGAATATATACAGTAAAGAAATAACAGAGAGAGAGAGAGAAACAGATACAGCTAAGAAAATAAAAGTGAAGTGAAAGCAATAGACAAGGGGCAAGGGCTGACTTTATGTATATAAACATACATGCATAAGTACCATATATACTATAAAGAATAATTCTTACCCATTATGTTTCTTCATTTATATATTCCAACTGGAAACCAAACTTTATAAGAATTTCCCTTGGTTAGACTAAATAGGGGTCAGCGATGGCTTGAAGGGTTAAGGCTCTGGGTTACTGATTAGAAGCACTGCTGCTGGCGCTCAAACTGCCACTGTTGAGCTCTTGAGCAAGGGCCTTAACCCTATCTACGCTAGCGGAGCTGTATCCTGGCTGGCTCTGAACTCTGAACCCAACAGATATGCTGTATGTGACAAAAATATTTCACAGTACTGTAAGGTACAGTACATGTGACAAGTAATTTCTACAGAAACTAGGGGTGTAAGATGGTCCTCAAGAGGTATTCTAATTTTACCGTCGCGCCTCATGGTGGCAGCATTTTGGTTTGTGCATTTTCTGGCTTTTACCACTAAGTGGCGCTATATATATATATATATATATATATATATATATATATACTGTATATAGACCGACGCCTTGGGCCTTAGTTCATTCTCTCAAGAATTAATGAGGATCGAATTTAATAAAATAAACATTAACACAGTAAGCAATTAGATTTTATCATATGTAAGTAGAAAAGCTACTCGTGTATGTGTCATGACTCGTGGAACTGAGGACGGACGCAGATGCAGGTTACTCAAGCACTTTTATTACTTGTTGAGTCCAACAATGTCCAAACACAAAAAACAACAAAACAAACAAAGGAATACTCCCCAGGCTGGGTTTTTTTTTGCAGGTGGGCTGGCAGCGAAAAAACGTCAACACAAAAAAGAGATCTCAACAGGAATCACGAACTTGAACTGATACAGACTGAGCTTCCCTCAGCCGTGACCTTGACATAGGTCCTTTTCCAGCCGCACGATGCCGATATACCTCAGTCCTGGGGGAGACACGGAATGAACATGTTGTTTTAGACAGACAGACATTGAAACGAGGTGTGCACAACGGTGAACAGACAGGTGTGTACGGGTTCAACCGGCCTATATAGAGACACACAGGGAAGACACAGGTGAACTTAATTTGTTAAAACAGTGACAACAAATACACACGTAGACACACTAGGGGGGGGAGAAAGCGCCAGCTCAGTAATCCAGTGAATCCGATCTCTCTCACCAGGACTGAGGTGGCACAGATGTCACAGTACCAACCGCCCCCCCCCTCCCCCCCCCCCAAGACAGGCTTCCCAAGGGAGGTGGGGGCGCTCTCTCCGCGTTACCGGAGGGAATAGGGACCCACCGGACTGATGGGATAGCCGGCGGGCGGGGCGACCTGGAGGTCGCGGCGCCGGGCGATCCGGCCGAGCTAGGTGAAAATCAGAAATGAGTTCCCGATTTAGGATGTCTCGAGCCGAGACCCAGCTCCGTTCATCCGGGCCGTAACCCTCCCAATCAACCAGATATTGAAGCAATCCCCCTCTCCTCCGGGAGTCCAGGAGTTCCTTGACTCTGAATGCGGGGGCGCCCTCTACTTCCACAGCCCTGGGGAGAGATGGGTTCGCGACGCCTCCGTCCAGCGGCCCCCGGATCACTGGCCTGAGAAGGGAAACATGAAAGACAGGGTTAAGACAAAGATGACGAGGGAGTTGTAACTTAAACGAGACGGGATTGATTAAAATGAAATCGTGTGAAGAACAGCGCTCACCGGGCTTGACGAGGGTTTAATATTTTAGCTTGTTGGATGTACTTCAGGTTACGATGGTCAGTTAGTACCATGAACTGGTGTTTAGCTCCCTCCAACCAATGCCGCCAATCCTCTAACGCCGCCTTTACTGCTAGCAGTTCGCGGTTACCGATATCATAGTTGCGCTCGGCAGGTGTTAGTTTACGGGAAAAGAAAGCGCAAGGGTAGAGCTTCTCGGGGTGGCCCTGGCGCTGTGACAGCACTGCTCCTATACCCACTTCCGACACATCGACCTCTACTACAAAGGGCTTCTCTGGATTAGGTATCTTTAAAATGGGCGCAGTGGTAAAAGCTCTTTTGAGTCGATGGAATGCTGTGCGCGCTTCCGGTGAAAACGCGCGCAGAAATTTCGGTTTCCCTTTTAGCAAATTAGTGAGCGGTGCTGCCATTGTACTGAAGCCCCGAATAAATCGCCGTTAGAAATTGGCGAACCCAAGAAAGCTCTGTAGCGCCGTGACTGATCTTGGTTCCGGCCATTGTTGCACCGCCTCGACCTTAGCCACCTCCATCTCGACCCCCCATGGCCCTATGCGGTAGCCGAGGAATGCAATCTCCTTCTTGTGGAATTCACATTTCTCCGTCTTCGCATAGAGCCCGGACGGCGGATACATGAGAGACGTGTTCGGAATATGACCGTGAGTATACCAGTATATCATCCAAGTATACTATAACGTAACGATTCAACATATCCCGGAACACGTCATTCATGAACCCCTGAAACACCGCAGGTGCGTTTACCAGTCCATAAGCCATCACGTTGTATTGGTAATGACCTGATGTCGTGCTAAACGCCGTCTTCCATTCATCGCCCTTACGTACACGAACGAGATTATAAGCGCTGCGGAGATCGAGTTTGGTAAAGATGGAAGCGCCTCGGAGTTGGTCGATAGCGGCCGGTACCAGTGGTTGTGGGCGCTTATACTTTACTGTTACCGCATTCATCCCACGGTAATCAATACATGGACGTAAACCCCCGCTTTCTTTTTTCGATAAAAAAAAAACCTGCCGAGGCGGGTGACTGGACCTGCTGATGAGCCCCTGCTGGAGAGCCTCCCTCACGTATTCCTCCATAGTCCGGGTCTCCACCATGGACAATGGATAAATGCGCGCGCAAGGTGGTGCTTTCCCCGGCAGGAGCTCAATCGCGCAGTCCCACGGCCGGTGAGGGGGAAGTCGTGCTGCTGCCCTAATACTGAACACGTCTTTAAACTTCTCGTACTCGTATGGCACTTGAACCAAAACTAGGACTTGCGGACTCTCTATAGACGTAGTTTGGACCGACAATGCAGCCGGGGTGCATACTTTGGCACATATGTCACATGTTGACATATGTGATGCGTGATCTAGCACAATTTAAATTAGGATTATGTGAGCTGAGCCAAGGGAGACCCAGCACGACGGACTGGTCCATCCGAGGAAGCACTAAAAATTTCAGCTCCTCGGTGTGGCCGGGGAAAGTTAATCGAAGGGGCGCGGAGATAAATTCAAGAGGCGAATCAATTAATTGTTTGTCATCCAGAGCTTTCACTGTGATCGGATACGGAAGCTTCGACACGGGAGCTCGCAGCGAGGAAAGGATAGAAGCTGAGATGAAATTTCCGGCCGAACCCGAGTCTACAAGTGGGAAAATAGACACAGCATGGTTATTAAAAGACAACGAAGCATGTAAACAAAAAGGTTGATGGGTGCGTGACGTTACTTTAAGTAAAGGACAATTGCTGACTCGGTGTCGCTCCCCGCCACAGTACAGACATAACCCGGCCGTCATTCTCCTCCGTCTCTCTTGGGCCAACAGGCGAGACGAGCTCACATCCATCGGCTCGGAATTCGCCCTCTCCCGCAGTTCGAGTTGTGGTTGGCTGAGGCTGGTGCGGCTCCGGAGTTCGGATCGCCCCCCCGGTGCTCTGGAGGGGGTGTGACGACCTTGGCCTCGGAGGTGCTGGTCTAGCTTGATGGCCAGGTTGATGCACTCACTGAGATCCATCCCAGTGTCGCGGCACGAGAGTTCTAGTTGGATCTCTGGTTGCAGACCATCCTGGAACCTGGCTAGCAAGCTTCTCTCGCACCACCCGCTTTCCGCGGCTAGGATCCGAAACCTAACCGCGTAGTCGGCCACTCTGTGGTTGCCTTGCCTCAGCCTCAGCAACTGTTGTTCCCCCGTCTTGCCCTGATCGGGGTGGTCAAACACTGCGCGAAAGGCGTGGATGAACCTCTCGTACCTGGTTGTGACGCTGCCTCCGGCACTCCACACTGCAGCGGCCCAGTCCATGGCTGGCCCTGTGAGCTGCTGGGTGATGAAGCTTATCTTCTTTTGCTCAGCCAGATCCGGAAAATCCGCGAGATAGAGCTCACATGCCATGAGGACCCGCTTGCAGCCTTCCAGATTCCCCGCATATCTCTCTGGAGGAGCCGAGCGGGGTGGTGACGGCGCTAGTGGTGTGGAGGAGGAGAGGGAGCTCGAGCTGTCGCAAGCTGACCTACGCTGCATGCCAGATCGTTAACTGCTCGCGCCAGGCTATCGATCTCCCTTTGCTGGCAACGGAGGTACTCGTACATAGAGGTGTTGTCATCGGGCAAGGGGGGTCCCTGCTGCATCCTGATGGGTCTGTTCATCTGTCATGACTCGAGGAACTGAACCCGATCTCTCTCTCCAGGACTGAGGTGGCACAGATGTGACAGTAGGTTTTTTACAGTACAAATTTAGAATTTGTATTATTAAATATAGGAGTTTCTTATTTGCATCGAATTTAAGCAAAGTAAATGTTAACACAGTGAGCCTTTAGATTTTATCATGTGTAACACACGCATCAGAAAAAGTGGGTGTGCCACAAGTGTTGTCAGATTAATGTGAAAAAACTAATTAATAAAACTATATAAAATACATAGCCTTAATAAGACACTACTTTTATTTCAGTGCACGAAAGAACATTATGATTTTGTAAAATAATAAAAGCTCTAATGGATTGGCACCCTGTCCAGGGTGTACCCCGCCTCATGCCCTAAGTCTCTTGGGATAGACTCCAGGCCCCCCGCTACCCTGAATACAGGATAAAGTGGAATAAACAATGAGTGAGTAAGTGAAAATGATGAAAGCAAACTATTCTGTATCTATTTAACTTGAGCGCCCCAGAAAATGAACCGAAACTCCATGTATGCTTGCCTCACAGACGTGAAAATATATACTTATAGAAAGCGAAATTAGTTTTTATATAAACTAATGGAAAACAAATTGCAGATTATGTCATTTGTATGAAATGTGAATTAATGGCGCATCCACTGTTGCGGAGATGATCCCCTTCACTTCACTACACTTTCACCTGCGTTAAAACGGCGTATTCAGAGAAAGGCTCGCCCGCGAGAGCCTGTGCGCGGTCCACTACACAGCAAAAATATGTTAGTATATTATGACTGAAATAAAGCGGCTCACATCGGCGTGCGTTTCGCACTGTGCTTATTTAGCGAGCATAAATTTTATTTGTGTTTGTTGTATTTCTGAGGATGAATGGCGCGCGCGTTCATCTGCCTTTTGATCGAAACTCCGCAAAGTGAAAGAGCGCACGTGCACACTTGTGTTCACTCAAACATTTTACATTCGCTAAAAGGCGTATTAGCTACCATTTCAGCCAGCCACAGACATGCATTGTGCCATATTGTTGTTTGTAATCAGAGTATTTTATGAATTAAATGTAACTGCTGTTTTTGGTACATGGTTTCATTTTGCACTTTTCATCTTGCTGTCGATATGAGCCGATACGAGCAGCTTTGTTTCATTCATAATAGTCATCTATCATAAATAGGGGCGACTTTTGCAAAGCAAGCAAAATATACAGTAATAACAGTAGCCAGAAAAACAGCAGAGCACAAATATATACTTGCTGAATAAACACTGCATTTTTTGTGAAAGCGCGCGCGATGTGAGCAGCTTTATTTCAGTCATTTCAGCCTTTCGTGGTGAAATAATTATTTAATGCTAGTCACAAACAGCAAAAAAAAAAAAAGATTATTATTATTCTGGGTATTATTATCATGCTTTTTTGCTGTTTGTGTTCAGCGTTGAATGATTATTTGAAAACGAAGCGCTTCGTGTGGATTCATGCCACGAGTCATTTTATTATTGTAATGTTAGGGAAGTGTATAAAAGAGGCGATACCAGCGTTCTCGGGTTCAGGAGCTTTATTATGGTACTAATGACAAAGCAAAACAATAACATGAACTCACTCAGCATACATCCAACGAACTCTCTGTCTCTCTGACACATACACACGTGGACAAAATTGTTGGTACCCTTCGGTCAATGAAAGAAAAACTCACAATGGTCACAGAAATAACTTTAATCTGACAAAAGTAATAATTTTAAAAAATTCTATGAATGTTAACCAATGAAAGTCAGACATTGCTTTTCAACCATGCTTCAACAGAATTATAAAAATAAATAAACTCATGGAACAGGCCTGGACAAAAATGATGGTACCCCTAGAAAATACTGAAAATAATGTGACCAAAGGGACATGTTAATTCAAGGTGTGTCCACTAATTAGCATCACAGGTGTCTACAATCTTGTAATCAGTCAGTGGGCCTATATATAGGGCTCCAGGTAGTCACTGTGTTGTTTGGTGACATGGTATGTACCACACTCAACATGGACCAGAGGAAGTGAAGGAAAGAGTTGTCTCAGGAGATTCGAAAGAAAATTATAGACAAACATGTTAAAGGTAAAGGCTATAAGACCATTTCCAAGCAGCTAGATGTTCCTGTGACTACAGTTGCACATATTATTCAGAAATTTAAGATCCATGGGACTGTAGCCAACCTCACTGGACGTGGCCGCAGGAGGAAAATTGATGACAAATCAAAGAGACGGATAATCCGAATGGTAACAAAAGAGCCCAGAAAGACTTCGAAAGAGATCCAAGGTGAACTTCTTGCTCAAGGAACATCAGTGTCAGATCGCACCATCCGTCGTTGTTTGAGCCAAATTGGACTACATGGGAGACGACCAAGGAGGACACCATTGTTGAAACCAAATCATTAAAAAGCCAGACTGGAATATGCCAAACTACATGTTGACAAGCCACAAAGCTTCTGGGAGAATGTCCTATGGACAGATGAGACAAAAATGGAACTTTTTGCCAAGGCAAATTTTGCTAATTATACTTGAAGCATATCAAGAAAAGAACACTGTCCCTACTGTGAAACATGAAGGAGGCTCTGTTATGTTCTGGGGCTGCTTTGCTGCATCTGGCACAGGGTGTCTTGAATCTGTGCAGGGTACAATGAAATCTCAAGACTATCAAGGGATTCTAGAGAGAAATGTGCTGGCCAGTGTCAGAAAGCTGGGTCTCAGTCGCAGGTCATGGGTCTTGCAACAGGACAATGACCCAAAACACAGCTAAAAACACCCAAGAATGGTTAAGAGGAAAACATTGGACTATTCTAAAGTGGCCTTCTATGAGCCCTGACCTCAATCCTATTGAGCATCTTTGGAAGAAGCTGAAACATGCTGTCTGGAAAAGGCACCCTTCAAACCGGAAACAACTGGAGCAGCTTGCTCATGAGGAGTGGGCCAAAATACATGCAGAGAGGTGCAGAAGTCTCATTGACAGTTACAGGAATCGTTTGATTGCAGTGATTGCCTCTAAAGGTTGTGCAACAAACTATTAAGTTAGGGATACCATCATTTTTGTCCAGGCCTGTTCCATGAGTTCATTTTTTAAATAACCATGCTTCAATGGTTGAAAAGCAATGTCTGATTTTCATTGGTTAACATTCATAGAATTCTTATTTATTATTACTTTTGTCAGATTAAAGTTATTTCTGTGACCATTGTGAGTTTTTATTTCATTGACCGAAGGGTACCAACAATTTTGTCCACGTGTGTACATTGTCACTCAGTCGTAACTACTCTACTATAAGCACCTAGGCTATTCAGTACGTTACCGTATATGTTCTAAACAACTATCATTACATCTCCCCTTTCTTTGAGTTTCAAAAAAGTGTAAAACATATCAATTTCAAATTACAATTCCAACAAATAGAATAACCAAACAAACAGTTGTTTCACAGGCCTTTCTTAATACAAACAACTCACAACGTAACTTGTGTACATAAATATACAGAAGACTACCTAGGGATTCCGGGTAGACTACCGGTCACCCACATAGATGCTGAGGATTATTCTGCCTCATTTAGCAATCTATGTATTAACTACAAAGTCTTTCAAGTATGCAGGCCTCCGAACAACTCTTCCTCTGGATGTAACAAGATTTTCACGTTGCTCAGGAGCATGCTGCTCTGTGCTCTGAATTTGGACGCTCTGTGGCTCTTCTGTGTGCATCAGTTCTTCACTTTCACTTGACTGTTGTTGACGTGAAGCTGCATTGAAGAACCGTAGATGTTTCCTGTTCCTTCTTACATCTCCACCTTCTGTGCTAATTATGTAAGATCTCGGAGTAGTGTGTTTACAAACAACTGTGGCAGTCTTGTTCCAGCCTTTCTCATTGTCTGTCTTGACAAGAACAGAATCTCCAGGTATAAGTTCATACAACGAACGGCAACCATGACGGCTGTCATAGTAATGCTTGTGTTTGGACTTTGCTTTACTGTCTGCCGCTCTCACTTTTGAGAAATCAGGCCACTCAGGCAGTAGCGTCTTTTCCAGGACTGGAACTGGCGTTCTCAGCTGACATCCGAGCATCAGTTGTGCTGGGCTATATCCTGTCGCTTAGATAGGCGTAACTCTGTATGCAAGTAGAGCTAAGAAAGGATCTCCTTGTCTGAGAATATGTTTTGCTGTCCTTACCGCTCTTTCAGCCTCTCCATTCGACTGAGGGAAATGCGGGCTTGAGGTGACATGATTAAACCCGTAAGCTAATGCAAACTTTGGAAGACAATGACGAGATCAGGAAGACCTTTAACAGGCTCAACCTCCCGAAATGTCAAAACCATTCAGCAATTTGTGCATGATGATCATCGGAAAACAATTCACAACATTGCTGCCATTGTTTGTGTGTCATATAGAACAGTCCAGGCAAACCTCATGTGTGATTTGAACATGCACTGTGTTGCTGCCAATTTTGTCCCCAGGCTGCTGCCAAGAACTCTGCTGTCAATGTGCCATGGATCATCCGTCCTTCGTGTTGAGGATCATTACTGGTGATGAAACTTACAGTATGGGTAGCCTTATGCGGTACAATCCTGAGACGAAGCAACAGTCTTCACATTGGAAAAGCCCATCATCTTCACAACTGAAAACCAAGTGCATGCTCATTTTTATTTATTTTTTGACCATTGTGGCAAAGAATTCTTCCCCAGGTTTTAAGGCATCAGAGCTTGCAAAACAGAGCTTGTAAACAGAGCTAAAAGTCTCAAAACTTTTTGATACCACCTCATATACAAGTATTAGCTTTAGATGCACCAACATATAAACATATTTGTTTGTTAAACCTTAAACACTGACTATACAGGTCTCAGGTCACAGTTTGTGAAAGAAAATATACCTTATTCATCCAGGTTAGCTGCTAAGCATGTTGCTAACAAAAGGGGTTAATTCATTTTGATTGAAATAATTTTTTCCAATGTAGTGGAGATTTTCGAGCTGTTCGATGTGATATGTCTCATTTCGTAATATGGCACCATTTGCCAAAGATTTTGGGACGTGCAAAGTGCTACAAATATAAAATCGAAAATGGGTCAGGTCTCATTAAAATGTTAAAATTTAAATGAAACATTCCATAGCTTGTCTTTGTGGATATGAGACAAAAATATATTTGAGAATTGAAAGAATTGACTCACGGGAAAATGCTTTTATATTGAACTAGACAAAAGACAAGCCATTTATTGAAAACATTTTGCCTGAAACCACACTCCACTGACTGAGAGACCTGCTTTCTTATAGTTTTAGCTAAATGATTTTACATTTATAATGTTGCTTAACTTCTCTTACTTCCTTATGCACAAATGCCTAATTGCTTATCGATGAAGCCATTAAGGCAGATGGTAACAGGCCGTAATGGTTTGGGATCTAATCCTGCGATGGTATCTGTCTCAACTGAACTGAATGTACTTGGCCTCAATTTTGTCACATTTCCAGAAGCCGCATCAACTCCAAATGAAGCCAGTCCATTTCAGAGGTTCTGTTAAAGATTAAAGCCCTGGCACTCGGAGTTATCATGTCCACCACATTCTCTGCAATACTCTGTAATTTCCTCGGTGCCATCTTGATTCCTAGTTCTGATTAGACATTTCTAAACGTTCAGTTTGCTCGTGGCAGGCTGCTCTCCTTCAGTCAAGACATGAAGGGTTTTTTTTTTCTATCACCAAGGGTTTGAAGAGTTGACATCAGTCTGGTTTTTCCTGGATGTCTTATATATATATATATATATATATATAACATTATACAGTAAATGTGAACTCTTTTTAGAGTGACCCAGTCCTAGCAGCAAAATATAAGGTTACTATTAAGGAGGCTAGTGCTAGAGTATCCATAAGTCAGCTATATACACGATATTGTCAAAAGTATTCGCTCATCTGCCTTCATATGCTGCATATGAACTTGAATAACATCCATTTCTTAATCCATAGGGTTTAATATGATGTTGACTTCAACTCCTCTTTTAAGGCTTTCCACAAGGTTTAGGAGCACATTTGTGAGGTCAGACACTGGTGTTGGATGAGAACGCCTGGCTAATTCATCCCAAAGATGTTCTATCGGGTTGAGGTTAGGGCCAGTCAAGTTCTTCCACACCAAACTTGCTTATCCATGTCTTTATGAATCTTGCTTTGTGCACTGGTGTGCAGTCATGTTGAAATTGTTCAAAATGTCTTGGTATGCTGAAGCATTAAAAGTCCCTTTCACTGGAACTAAGGGGCCGAGCCCAACTTGTAAAAAACAATCCCTCCATCAAACTTTACACATTTGGCACAATGAAATCAGACAAGCACTATTCTCCTGGCAAACGCCAAACCCATCAGATTACCAGACAGAGAAGCGTGATTCGTCACTCCAAAGAACGTGTCTCCACTGCTCTTGAGTTCAGTGGCGGCGTGCTTTACATCACTTCATCCGATGCTTTGCATTGTACTTGGTGATGTAAGGATTGGATGCGGCTGCTTGGCCATGGAAACCCATTCCATGAAGCTCTCTATGCACCTTTTTCAAGCTAATCTGAAGGCCACGTGAAGTCTGGAGGTCTGTCGCTATTGAGGCTGAGTTGTGAGCGTCATTTCCATTTTGTTATAATACGACTAACAGTTGATTGTGGAATATTTATGGTAGTAGCGAATGAATTTCACAGCTGGATTTATTGCCCAGGTGGCTTTCTATCACAGTACTACGCTGGAATTCATTGAGCGGCGGCGCATGAAGGCGGCGGAGAAGGAAGAGGAAGCTCGCTGATCTCGGCGGCGCATGATGGCGGCGGCGGAGGAAGAGGAAGCTCGCTGACCTCGGCGGCGCATGACGACGGCGGCGGAGGAAGAGAAAGCTCGCTGACCTCGGCGGCGCATGACGGCGGCGGCGGAGGAAGAGGAAGCTCGCAGACCTCAGCGGCGCATGAAGGCGGCGGCGGAGGAAGAGGAAGCTCGACGTCCTCGGCGGCGCATGAAGGCGGCGGCGGAGGAAGAGGAAGCTCGACGTCAAGAGGGACGTCAAGAGGGAAAAGATGAAGCTCGCTATCCTCGGCGGCAGCTCGCCGTCCTCAAAGGCAGCGAGCAGCGGCGGCAGCTCGCCGTCCTCGAAGGCACCGTGCAGCGGCGGAAGCTCGCCGTCCTCGAAGGCACTGTGCAGCGGACGTCAAGCTTCCTCTTCCTCCGCCGCCGCCTTCATGCGCCTTCGAAGTCAGCGAGCTTCCTCTTCCTCCGCCACCGCCGTCATGCGCTGCCGAGGTCCGCGAGCTTCCTCTTCCTCCGCCACCGCCTTCATGCGCCTTCGAAGTCAGCGAGCTTCCTCTTCCTCTGCCGCCGCCGTCATGCACCGCCGAGGTCCGCGAGCTTCCTCCGCCGCCGCCTTCATGCGCCGCCGGAGGAAGAGGAAGCTTGACGTCCTCGGCGGCGCATGAAAGTGGCGGCGGAGGAAGAGGAAGCTCGCTGACCTTGGCGGCGCATGACGGCGGCGGCGGAGGGAAAAGATGAAGCTCGCTATCCTTGGCGGCAGCTCGCCGTCCTCGAAGGCACTGTGCAGCGGCGGCAGCTCGCCGTCCTCGAAGGCACCGTGCAGCGGCGGTAGCTCGCCGTCCTCGAAGGCACTGTGCAGCGGCGGCAGCTCGCCGTGCCCGGCGGCCCGGTGCAGCGGCGGCAGCTCGCCGTGCCCGGTGGCGCGGTGCAGCGGCGGCAGCTCGCCGTGCTCGGCGGCGCGGTGCAGCGGCGGCAGCTCGCCGTGCTCGGCGGGTCGGAGGAGCGGGCAGGTCTGAGCCTTCTCGGAAGTTGAGCTGTGCTAGCAGCCCTTGGAGCGTGACCACCTGCTCCCGCAGGTCACGAATGCGCTCTTCATTTCTCTTAGCGCACCGCCGAAAGCTACTCCAATCATGCTCCAAGGCTGCTCCTTGCTGCACGTCCCACTCACACTCCGTTCTTTCCAGACGCTCGGTGTGGGGCGCCTCTGGACTCACTTCACCCCAAGCTGCTCCATTTTCGAACGGAGTGTGTCGTATCACCAGCCGGCAGCCTTCCCAGTTTGGCTGCTCTCTCAGCTCCTCCTGCTCTGCCAATACCTGAGCTACTCTGCCAGGTCTCCTCCTTCAACTCTTGCCGCAACGCCGCTTGGTTATCCGGCTACCTTCCACGCCGGCTCCCCACAACGCATACATCGTGGCCCCCCCCCCCCCAAAAGAATCTCCCGGGGGAAGGGGCCTCTGCTATGTCTCTTGTACGGTCTTGCATTCTGTCATGAATTTGGGTGCGAGGCATAAACGCAGAGAATCCAGGTGTTATCGGAAATGATGTTTTTTATTTAAACACAAAAACAGGGAAATTAATGAAACAAATATACGTTATATGAAAACGAAACTAAAACACGTATAGAGGAAACGGGAGACACAACCTAAACTTTCAGACATTTACGGGGTTAAATCAACAGAGTTGAACGGGGTTAAATTGCAAGACAAGAAACTCAAAGAAACCAAACTATTTAAAATAAAACTAATGACCAACTCGGTTCAGGTGAGCGCCCATGTCACCTGACCGAGTTGCACCCTGGGAAATGAAGTTAAACAAAAATTACAACACAAAAGACTCAGGGCGCTTTGCATCCCTGACAACTGCATCCATATTACACATGCAACATTTTGTGCAGGGTATAATGAAGTCACTCAATGAATATGTATGTGCAGCTACATAACTATATAAAAAATATGGTCTTTCAAGCATGAAAATTTTAACTTCAGTGTCCTCTTTGGTTTAAAAAAAAAAGACTGAAGCATTACCTTGAAATATTCAAGTCTAAGCATCCTGAGAGATTGTTGATTATTTTAAAATTTCTTTACATGTGTTATTATTATACTTGTGACCCATATGCTCTTACAGTATGCCTGATGTCACAATTCCTATTTCAGGAATTTTACCATCATGTCCTGGTTTAACTGCAGTTTAATGGAGTGACCGAACTGAGAAAATAGTTTTCAGTTCTCATTCTGTAACTTAATCTTATCAATCCTGTGCCATTCGTTCCATGTTTTTGACAAATTAATTGACTGAATAATCACGACTTCAAAAAGTGCCCATTTTGGCAGTATAATCATCTTAACTTGATATATACTTTCTCATTTTACATTGATTTTTTTTTAATGAGAGTTGTTGAATTGCCCTTTACTGGAACCATTACTGTTGATTTATTTTTAACCATCTGGAACATTGCAGGATAGTTAAGTTGTGTAAGTCCATAAAGATTTTCATTTTTGATAGACCTGCCAAAGAAAGAGAAATAATTAGTAGCCCTGGAAAGGAGGCATGTGCAAAGTGAAAACCCAGTAAATTTGCTGTTCAGTTGTTTTACTTTGACAATTTAGTAAAGCTTTGTATTAGAACTTTGTGTCAAAATGTTGTATTTACAGTAACTTTATTGTCGATTCTGCTATGTGTACAGTACATACATATAGAGAATTGAAATTACGTTACTCTCAGTCCCCTTACAAACAACACTAAAAAAAACTTAAATAACACAAACTAAGACTAACACATTGGTAAGGCAAATTAATGTTCTGAAAAAAAGGGACAGATAACATGACAGAATGCCGATATGGTGCAAAATGAAACAGTGCAAATAAGAGTAGTGCAAATGAGCTTTTTAGTTTGTTTAAAGTGACATAAGTTTACATTTACAATTAGCTATACTTATTTAATTGTATCTAAACTTAACATACGTTTAAATGTACATGGGTAGTTAAGATGCATGTGTAAGGTTTATTAAATTACAAGTACGTTTGTCAAACACAGTATTGGCATTAGTGTATTGTTGTGAAAAATGGTCAAAACAGAATAACTATCACTGAAATCTCTGCAACTTTTGTGTACGACAAGACTATAACCATCAATAACGAACTTTACATGTACAATGATCAAAACAGGAAATAAACCTGAAATGGACATCTAACTACCATTCTGTATACAGTGTCCAGGTGGTGGGCAAGGGTAAATTTCTTGAATTCCTGATTTGCATTAACAGTAGTATCTTTCAAATGGGAAAATTTGAGATTGTCAAGAAGAAGGAATGGACTTTCCAGGAGATTTGTCACAGGAAAATATGTACTGTAGACACTCAATCATTCCAGGTTCCTCCAGTATATCAATTTGCTGTAATTACTGAGGTGGAAAACCTATGAAGCAAAATCATCATGATGGATTCATTTTAATTTATATTATATATTATCACAATACTGATTTTTATAAATACTGTGGTACCTCGGCATACAAATTTAATCTGTTCTGGAGGTGAGTTCTTAAGCCAAAATTTTGCATTGCGAAACGCATTTTCCGATAGGAAATAATGTAACTGCAGATAATCTGTTCCGGCCAACCAAAAATATTGGGCCAATATTACCAACACTATAATCATATTTTTGCATACAAAAACATTTAGAAAAGATATGTAAGTAAAGTAAAATATTAAATAAATATACATTAAACCTCACTTAAACATTTAGTTGATGATTCCTCTTTGCACCGGCTGCTTTAAAAACATATGCCGAGGTACCATATCTCGATTCAGTATTATTTATTTATTTATTTTTATTTTGTTACAATTCTAAACAAAACTAGGAAATAATTTACAATAAATCCAGACAGGATACTGTGCTGCCTGCCTGTGTGAACAGTTTAGAGCACACCACCTGCAAGATTATAGAAAAATGGCAAAATTGCACCACCTCAAATGCGAACATACTGTATATACTGTACATTAAAAAAAATTACAATAAATTTAGGAGGCAGTGTGGTGATGCATAAATTGCCAAACAAAAGAACTGTGATACATCACTGAATGAATTATTTTCCTGTGTTTTTTTTATTTACTCCTATGTGCATAAGTATATATTTATATATTTAAATTCAAACTTTTATGCTATATTTTTACTTGTTGTTACACAGTATGATTTGTAATGAAATGCTTATACAGCTGTCTGTAACCTAAAATGGAAAGATAGAATTGAATAGAAGGATTCCACTTCCAAGTAAATAAATAAATAAAAATTCCTATAGTAGATAAACCAATTAAACTAAAGATATAATTTCCAATACAGTGGAACCTTGGATTATGAGCATAATTCGTTCCAGAAGTGGGCTCGTATTCCAAAACACTCTTAAACCAAATCATCATTTCCCATAAGAAATAATGAAAACTCAAATTAATACAATAAAAAATAAATACATAAAAATAATTAATACAATCTATAAAATGAAAATAAAAAAATTAATCTGCACTTTACCTTTAAAAAAAGTACAAATAAATCCTGGCAGATAAGTGTTTCCGTTGGTGCGCGCAGGCACAGTAACACTCCTCCTCCCTCTCCCCACCTCGCTTTTTAAGTTTCACAACAAGCGCATAAAAACAGCAGAAAGACCGTTTTTAACTGAAAAAAGCGAGACTGGCACGAGCGCATACTAAAGGAATCACTTAAGTTTCACAACAAACGGACACACACACAAACACGGAAACAAAAAGAAAAAAAAAGAAATCTCTCTGACCAGGCGTGAGCGCATACTAAGGGAATCACTGCTGTAAAGTAAAAAAAAACACCAAAAAAAAACAAATGAACCAGCACCTTACCTTTGAAAAGAGTGTTTGTGAAGCCGAGAGGGGTGAAAAGGGGAGAGAGCGTCTGTGCGTGTGTGTTTCAGTGTCAAATTGCGCGCGCACGAGCAGAGTTTCTGTGTGTTTGCGAAGTCGTGGGGGGCAGGAGGGGGGGGGGGGGGGGGGGGGCAGGTGAGAGAGTGACGCTCGGTGTCAAAATAAGAGTCGCATGTGTGAAGCATGATACTCTGCGCTCGTAAACTAATACTTGCTCGGTTTCCGAATAAAAAATTATTAAAACTCTTTGCTCGGTTTTTCGTAAACCACGTTACTCGCAATCCGAGGTTCCACTGTATATTTTTTTTAAATAACATAAATAAAAATAATACTTAAAGAATTTAGGTTGGAAATTGTGAAAAGTGGTATTTAGGTTACAAATTCACGTGTGTACATACAGTACTGTACGTATATTAATAATAATGATGGTGCTTGCATTGGTGTGTGTTGTGTGTGTGTAGGTGTTCCTGCTCTCTTTGTGTCAGCTTGGGCAGTCGTCAGAGCTATTTTGGCAGATGCTCGGTGAGGACCAATCATCTTTCACACATGAACACAAACCTATGCACATGAACACAGTGACCCTGTCACATGCACACAGATGCAGTACACAGTGTGCTCACACAAGCCCAGGAAATGATTGGAGGCAGCAAATCAGTCTTGTCATTGTGAATTTAAACTTGTCATTTCTCCTCGTTGTATGTTTTCCCCCCCAGGTGCTGGGAACTAAGTGCAGGCAATATTAAGTGGATTTACCAGGTACCTATTTTGACAGCCATCGGAGTAAGTAAAGAACTAATTTTAAAATCAGTCTGCTAGCAAGCAGCTCAGAGTTAACTTTCAATCCACATGCTACTGATTTCTGCTTTAATTAGCAATGTTGGCTAAGGATCAGGCAGATTTATTGGCACACAAATTATCAAGGATGTTATATTCCTGATTTTTTTTTTCCCCCGACATAACATATCCGGTTCATTACTGACAGCCATGTGGGATTTATATGCATATTATTTAACTATTGAGGTTAAGATTGTTTATTTATTTGGTTCATTTATGTGTTTGAGAACATTGGGCAATGGGTTCAGTCATTTCTATAGCAATACTGGTTTTTATGCGGCCAGGATGCAAGCCTGATGCCTAATCCCCTCCTTTCTCATATGTGCTTTGGGACCAGTAACGGTAGAGTGATTTTGTATGGGCATCAGGTTAAGAACCTGGCAGTGGTGGGGCTCAAACCCTCGACCCTCCAGTCAGCAACTCAGAGTCTCAACCAACAGAGCCACTAAGGTTTGGGATTACACTGTCAGGAGACTCAGAATTCCAATGTTAATATAGAATTTTACCATAATTCCAATGGTAATAAATATCTCAGATTTTTTTTTTTTTTTTTGTTTAGTGGTGCTTGATGAATTAATTATGTTAGGTAACAAGTACAAGTAGTATAACCTTGCAATTAATTCAAAATGAAATTTATGAATATTGTTTTTAATTAAACTTAATGAAATATCAAATTACTTACTAACCATGAAAGCTTAAAAGCCATAAAAAATATTGGTTTGAGTATTATGTTTAATTCAGGAACTAAATGTTGACTCACAACTCCAATAATGTAGCGTATTTTATTCTCTCTCACTCTCTCTCTCTCTCTCTTTTTCTTTCACATGCTGCATATCCTTAATATGTTGTTAATTATCTAATTAGCCAAGCACATTAGCTGTCAATTTTCAAAGTAAGTTTAAATGGAAATGTTTGCTTTTGTGTCCACAATTATAGAGCTGCCAAGGGATAATGCGTGGTAAATAGCATGAAGCAGTTTTTCACTGAAGGCTGCAGGAACGCTAATCCAAAATATGGCTTTTTGTTGAATTTTTATATATATATTTATTTATATATAATATAAAAAATATTATATAAATATAATATAATAAGAGAATTTCATCTTTTTTTGAGAATGGTAAATAAACCCTCACTATATATACATATAGGGGTTGGACAATGAAACTGAATTTCAATTCTAATTAAACTCAATTATTGTGGCCTAAAACATTTCCTTGTATGTGTAGAGCCTCCTTTTGCGGGCAATACAGCATCAATTCCTCTTGGGAATGACAGATACAAGTCCTACACAGTGGCCAGAGGGATTTTGAGCCATTCTTCTTGCAGAATAGTGGCCAGGTCACTAGGTTATACTGATGGAGGAAAACGTTTCCTGACTCGCTCCTCCAAAACACCCCAAAGTGCCTCAATAATAAGTTTAGATCTGGTGACTGTGCAAGATATGGGAGACGTTCATCTTCACTTTCATGTTCATCAAACCATTCCGTCACCAGTCTTGCTGTGTGTATTGGTGCATTATCATCCTGATACATGGCACCACCTGCAGGATACAATGTTTGAACCATTGGGTGCACATGTTCCGCCAGACTGGTATGGTAGCCCTTGGTAGTGACGCGCCCATCTAGAAAATATATTGGGCCTACAGTAGTACAGATCCACCCTCATGCCTCACTCTGGGCATGCAACAGGGTGGTATGCTTCTTTGAGGCTTCTCCACATTGTAACTGATGTGGGAAAGACACTGAACGTGGACTCATCAAAGAAGAATACATGTTTCACATTGTCCACAGCACAAGTTTTCGCTGAAACCGTCGTTTGGCAATGGCACGAGTGACCAAAGGTTTGGCTATAGCAGGCCGGACATGTACATTTACCCTGTGGAACTCCCAACTAACATTTTTGGTGGAAACAGGAGAGTTGAGGTGCACATTTAATTCTGCAGTGAATTGTGCAGCTGTGGTTTTATGTTTTTTGGATACTGTCTGGGTTAGCACCCGGACATCGCTTTCGGACAGCTTCCTCTTGCGTCCACAGTTACTCCTGTTGGATGTGGTTCGTCCTTCTTGGTGGTATGCTGACATTACCCTGGATATCGTGGCTCTTGATCCATCATAAAGACTTGCTGTCTTGGTCACAGATACACCAGGCAGACACGCACTAACAATTTGTCCTCTTTGGAACTCTGATATGTCTCCCATAATGTTGTGTGCGTTGCAATATTTTAAGCAAAGCTGCGCTATTACTCGGCTAATTAAACCTTCACACTCTGCTCTTACTGGTGGAATGTGCAATCAATGAAGATTGGCCACCAGGCTGGTCAAATTTAGCCATGAAACCGGCAACACTAAATTGGCCAGGGTTTCAATTTTTTTATATTGAGGGTGACATTTAAAATTCACACAAAAAAAAAAGCAATAACCAATTTGATTAATATTTCCCAGGATGCATAACCAAAATTAAGATTTGTGACAATTAAATAAATATCAGAGACATCTGTTTTTGCAAATGAATCCTTCATATGAAGTGGTATTGAAGTGGACATTTTAGGTGGTTGAGCTCGTTGAAGGTCTTCCTAATCTCTCAACATCTTCCAGCGATTTTCTGCTTTTGAAGCGTGTGTGCGCTCAAAACACCTTGAACGACTCATTGCAGCATCACCGCAAACTTGCTGAATCATGTCAAACGTCTCTGTGGCAGATTTGCCCAGTTTCACACAGAATTTCACATTCACGCTTATCTATTCTAATTTGCTGTCCATGATAAAATTGCTGATGTGGTAACACACATGGTCAGAATAGTGCCAGCTCCTGATGTACTCAGTGTGTCTTTTGCCATTTTGACAGACACTACAGGGCCACTAGATCTGTAAATGATGCTGTAACCACAACCCTCTAACATCACTCACCAAGCAAGTTTAAATTGCTTGGTGTTCAAATATCCTCTGACTTGTCATGGGATGACCACATTGAATACATGATTTAGAAGGTGCACCCCAGAATCTACTATCTTTGTGCTGCTAAGAAAGCAGGTCTCCCTTGTGATGTTTTGGTGCACCTTGACTTTTATACGTCCGGTTCTTGAGTATGCTAGTCCAGTATGGGGTGGACTACCTAAAGGTCTCTCTGAGGAGTTAGAGAAGATCCAAAAACAATGCTGTTGGATGACAGGCATTCCGACTTCAGCTCCCCCAAGATTGAGTGAAAGGTGTGATGAAGCCATCACGCGTACTTTTATTAAAATACTCAGGGACAGTTCAACACCACTGCATTGTTTCCTGCCTATGGCTCCAACACTTACATATTCTTTTCGGCGGCACAGCATTTGCGATGGGATTTGGCAGCTGCACTTCAGCTAACAAGAAGGCAATCAAGTGGATCATTGCCATGGTCCAGGAAATGATTGGCTTCCCCTTCCTCCTCCCCTTCAATAGAGGACATCTACAGATCAATCTGCCGCTTCATGCCATATCTTGTGCTCAGCGTTCCTGGAATTGTCTATCAATCCAAAGTGACCCTGACCTCCATATTGAAGATCAATAAATGAAGTACAAATGAATACAGAATAATAATATTTTAAGCACACTGTGCTAATCAAGCAACATTTGATTGTACTGCAAGACCAAGAATATTTGGTAACCATTTACACCACAGTTAAACCAGGATTGCTCCAGGATTTCATCTTATTCATGTATTTTTTTTAACTATACTGTATATGAACAGTTTGACAGCTGAATACAATAAAAGCCATTTTCCGACCTTTACTTATTTGACCTTTATATGACCTTTAATTTGACTCGTATGACCTTCAATAATAATTTTAGCTCATTATTATTCTCTGAACATTACATTTTAAAACTGCTATATAATCGTAATTATACAAGCTTTGAACGTACATGATTTGAGCAGAGAGCGACATGTACTGTAACAAAGTCTTGGTGTGTTGATGAGCCAAAAGCATTGCTTCTTTGTCACATTATCAGAAGTGGGTAAAGTACACAAACCCTGTACATAAGTAAAAGTAGAGCTATCCTAGACAAAATATTACTCAAGTAAAAGTAGAAGTCATATATTTACAAGTCTACTTGAGCGAAAGTACAAAAGTGCTCACCTTCAAATTTACACAGCAGTCTTTAGTAAATTCATAGTAAAGGAGTCTCTCCTTCTCTTTCTCTCTTTCTTTCTTTCTTTCTTTCTCTCTCAATAATGCCTCTATACTGTACATAATAACTGGAAGGTGGTTTCAGACTGTTGTGCATCACTGTAGCTACAGTATGTAATGCAATCCATAAATATAATGAAGTAGAAAGTATAGACATTTGTTGTAGCATAAAAGTAAAATGTTTCCTCTAACAAAACTACCCAGGTAAAGTGCAGATAATTGTACAAAAATATGTACTTAAGTATAGTAATGAAGTCAAATACTGAGTTATCTTCCACGTCTGCGTGTAATCAGTGAAGCGAAGATACTTTTACAAAATTTGTACTCATATAAAGCTTAAATAAGATATTTTGCCATTTGTGCTTTTTAACAACATCTTACTTAATTTCGAAAAATACATAAATACATAAATAAATAAATAAATAAATAAATCATGTACTCATTTTTCTGTTCATGTCCACTGACAGGAAGGGGTTACATTTCTGTGGATGGAAATGCTTTATACTAAACACTCAGGAATAAGGTATTTGACACCTCCTCTAGCTACACCGCTTTACTGTATATTATTAGCACAAAGAAATGTCACTTACTGGCAATCCCCTGAGTATCACCAATGGCTTTAACAGCACTGCAGCTGAAGGTCACGGTCGCTCATGTATTCTGTCTGTTTTGGTCTGATGTCTGCAGTTCCAGACAGTAATGGCACTGAGTGTTAGTATGTTCATAAGCGTTTCCATTTGCTCTTGTTCAGCCTTCAACTGATTTTCAGGTCCCTTTTTTCTTAATATGTTGGCATGCTGGCAGCTTTTGCTTTTGGTTTAATAATTTAAAACATGGTGGAGCACAGCTAAGCTTCCTATTTTACTGAGGCCTACGAACACACAGCTGTCTTCCAAAATATACCCATGAGGCCACAACAAACTTGAGGATTACATCTCCTGAAACTCCACTCTGTTTGTGGTTATGCCTCAGTGTCAAAATTGTTAATAATTATAAAATTACATTACCAGATAAAAAGTTGGGCAGGCCAAAGCAATTAGTTTACAATAATATTTAGGTCACTACAGCTGCTATTATTTATCGTTATATATCGTTATATGTTTTACATTCGCCAAACCTAAGATGCTAGAAGGTTTTACATTCACCAGAAGCATTAGCCGTTTGTCAGTGCTGGGATTTGAACTGACAACCTCCTGATCAGAAATCCTACAGTATGTCTTGTAATACATACTGTATACAGAAAACGTAAACCGTTTCTGTGACTTTGCGATATTGGATTATGTGTCAATTCAACACATTAGCAATTCATCCATTAAAAACAATTTGTTATACATTATTGTTGTTTTTTTTTCTTACGCACCTATTGAGGTGGTGTGTCTAAAAATGATAAAGCAGTTACTGAAGATGAGTGAATTAATGAATTAAACAAACACAATAATAACATATGTGGCATAGTGGTTAGCACTGTCGCCTTGCGCCTCCAGGTTCCGGGTTCGAGCCCCGCCTTGAGTCTACTGTATGTCCTCTCCGTTCTCCTCCCACAGTCCAAAGACATCTGGACAGATTGGTGTTCCCAAATTGCCCGTAGTATGTAAATGAGCATGTGAGAGTATGGATGTGTGTGTGTGTCTCATGCCGTCAGTCTCCTGGGATAGGCTCCAGCCCCCCGTGATCCAGGATAAAGCAGTATAGACAATGAGTGAGTTATAGTTATTTGTGTGTGCATGTACTAATAATAATAATAATAATAATAATAATAATAATGTAACCTCGCTGATCAATTCTTAGAAAGTCTGACAGCTGGAAATGTTTCCATAGTGCATCTTTAAGACCTCAGGTACCTAAAGCACCCACTCGCCAACTTCAAACAGCAGCTCAGTGGTTAAGGCTTTGGGCAATTTATCAGAATGTTTTGAAGTTGACACTGTGTGGGTACATGCCCTCGTCTTTATTTACTTAGGAATAAATTTGCCCCTGAGGTTTATCTCAAAGTGTTATCATAAGAAAAAAAAAGTTTGTTTTAGGGTCAGAAGCTGCATCGTGGAATTGTATAATGTGCAAATGAGATTCCAAGCTGAGGGTACAATAGGTATCACTAGACACGGCACATGATGCTTAGCCTGTTCTGAAAGATACACAGTATAAAGGATTTTTTTTTCTTCTCAGTAGCAGGAGGCCACCTCTTCAGTCCCCACAAGCATAAATCTGTCCAAATTACCAAATTATTCCCATATCCTTGCTGAGAAATCACACGCTGCTTTTGTATTCATAAGGCAAACTGTTCTAATGAGGACTTCTACTGAGACCTACTGTAATAAGATATTGCTTTCTCCATTCACTTTGCAGCTAAAAGCAAGTAAAAATAACCTAACAGCAGTCACAATGGTTTCAAGAAAACTATATCAATCTATTTTTTTTTTTTTTTGTTATCGCCTCAACAAATGATTATTAAGAGTTTTTGGCAGATCTATGTTTGAGACATTTTCAAATTAGCTGGGCATCCTGCACACGCACACACACACACATACACACACCTTCACCTAATATGAGACGTGAGAAATATTCTCAGAACTCAGGCCCTCCAGGACAAGCTTTGATGCCTTCAAATAGTTTTTGCTGAATGGATTCCCAGTTCCTAATTTCTAATTTATTTCTGGCTTCTGAAGGTCGAGTATCTGTTCGGCAAAAATATTTGGAAGCATCGAAGCTTGTGCAAAAATGACTGCTTTTCGATTTGCAATTATGACGGTGTTATCAGGGCCAGTGTGAGGAGGACGCGGTTGAAACTGATATTTATGAATGAACAAATCAGCAACCCAATCAAACATGGATAATCGCAAACTCTGCGATCAGGAAACATGCCAGGGTTTAGACGGAATAGATGCAATCAGACTGGCAGTTGAGAAGTCAAAACAGGGCCATGCAAAAACAGGATAGGCTGGATAACCAGTGGCAGTGACACTTCAAAGCCTGTGAACGTGCTTATAGCATATATAGTGTGGAGCGTAAGGAAGTAACGGCAGGTAAACATGTGGACTATAATCTTGGACATATTAATTGTTTTAATAAGTGTTTATTGTATCCTGGAGAATTTCAGACTGTCATATTTTATTACCTGTGAATTGAATGCTCCTTGATTTATTACATTTAGCCTGGAACAATATTCTGTAAATGAATGTTAGATGAGTCAAGTCGGCTTTTATTGTCGTTTCAACCATGCACAGTTCAGTACACAGTGAAAACGAAACAACGTTCCTCCAGGACCAAGGTGCTACATACAGTACATGCAACGACATAAATTAACAACACAACATGAATTAACAACGCTATATGACAGATTTACATTTTCAAGTTAACCTAAAATGATCAATTTCTATACAAAAATACACAACAGACAATAGACAACAAAGTGCACGTGCAAATGTGCGATCAAAGACAACACAACAACATACCTTAACACGTTACAGCCCAGATGGTTGTCGATCCGTGTGATTGTGCATGTGTGTGTTTGTCAGTTCAGTCCTGATGTTATTTAGTTCGTCTGATTTGTGTGTGTGTGTGTGTGTGTGTGTGTGTGTGTATGTTTATCAGTCCAGTCCCTTTGTGTTGAGGAGACGGATGGCTTGTGGGTAAAAACTGTTACACAGTCTGGATGTGTGTGCTCGAATGCTTTGGTACCTTTTTCATGAGTAAGCAATCAGACGCTTGCACGTACAGCATTCAGAAGTCTGCATTACCCAGAGCAGCTCATACAAGCCTGGTAATAGTCTGATAATAGTGTTATGTTGTTATCGCTGAAAAACTGTAACAGAATTTGTGTAGCAGTGAAGACAGATAAAAGAACAGCACATAAGTTTAACATGGTCACTGTGGTTTTCTTGCAGCTCAACTTCATTCTGTTTGTCAATATCGTGCGAGTTCTGGCCACCAAGATCCGTGAGACGAACGCAGGAAGATACGACACACGCAAGCAATACAGGTAAACGAGCGGATCAAACCAGGATCTGAGAGGGATGAGAATCTCTGATGAATGCATAAATGCATAAAAACAGTATGGTGCTAAGTCTCTTATCTTATCTTATCTTATCTTATCTTATCTTATCTGAATATCTGGGTGCAAGATGATTAGACAGAATCTTCCTGATTTCCAGTATAAAGTAGCCAGTCTATCCTGTCTATTTAATCGAGTCTAGACTAAAACATGTCATAGTGTAACTTGCAAAGATGCATCATATCATTGTGAGTTTGTGGATAACTGTTTATGGCAATTTAATTGGCTTGACTGTCTGTCTGGGAAGGACTGTATTTCTTACTTTCTTCTCAGTGTGACGCTAACTAATGGAGGCTGCTTGTGAGCTCATTTATATTCAGAGCAGGGCAATTAATGTGGTTTGTTAAGCTCTGTTTGTCCTGTGATGTTGCATAAGCTGCTATTTAAACCTCTGTTCATGTTGGCGTTCATGAAGTTCAGAAGAAGCATGTTAACCAAACGAATGAATAATGAATCCATCTAAAACATATAGTAAATGTTTTAATATCGTCTTTTGTTGGTTGATTTACCAACCAACAGATTGGTTGAGATTCACTTATTCAACTTGTAATTATTTAGGTCAACTTACAAACATTAAATGGTGTAAAATTGATTGCTCACTTAAAAATACACCAAAGTTTCTGGAGAAAATATAAAGTGCATGCACCATCTACAAATATACTCGCATTTTATCAGAGCATTTCTTCCTCTACTTTTGAGTTTCTGGGCGCGTAAAGAAATACTAAGTGGTCATCTACAGGACTGGTGTGTAGTGCAGAACATTGGCAGAAGACAAACATATTTAATAGGTTTTAATACTTTCAAACTTGTAAGACACGTAGTTGCTTCAGATGAATTACACAGTAAACGTTCATGCTCCACAGTAATTATCTTACCTACTACTGTAGGTTTAGTGTAGTGTTTAAACAGAAACCTTTGTTCTTGTCTATTCTGGGCAGTTTGGTGTAAACTTTTTTACCCTTAAATATGTCCATCAATTTGTTTATCTTTTTATGAACGCTGACGGATTCTGTAAGTTTTACTGGCTAAAAAAATCTTCACAGCATGTACAGATTATATCGACCAGTTTTCACCCAGGTGTAACACTGAGAGCCCTTTAGGTTCCTCTTTGGACAAATCCACATGAGCCTGTCACTGAGAAGTGGCTCCAGTCTGACAATTTAACATAAGGACAAGGGCCCAAATTCACAAAGTTTCTTAGAATTCTCTCAGAGAGCTCCTATCTTTGCTTAAAAAGATCTACAGTATTTGGGAGTCCTAGACTAAAAGTGATTTAGGAAACTTCTCAGAGCAACTCTGAGTCAGGAAAGTACTAAAACCTTTATCTTAGTGAGGAGGTGTGGTTGACCCTGTTGCTAGGGATGATGCAGCAATTCAAAGACTGTGATTGGTTGATTTAAAAAAAACCTGTGTTAAAATGTGCTCTTTATAAAAAATTTTTTTTTAAGAATATATGATAATAGATCAGATAGTGAAATCAAAATGTTTGTATGTAAAGACATTGTATAACTACAGGATAGTTTTGTTATAGGCTAAATATCTTAAAGTTAATTAAAACAGCCAGATGTTGAAGCCAAACTTTTGAAGCAACCAGTTTCCATGCAGTTGTTACTATTTAAACATTCTTAAAGGTCTTTAAGTTCATTTATTTACCATAATGATTGTATTACCTGTAATCTATTTTAGATTGATGGGAGCAAAATGGCTCAGCTTTTACCAAGTTACATGATTGCATTACAGTCTATTTAAGTTGCAATCAAAGAGAGATGGAAGGAAGTAAAAGAACAAGAAAACCACATTGGATGGAAATTGTGTTTGGAGAATATTTCTTCTTTCCACCATTTTCTCCTCTGCTATAGAAACTCTTAAAAGTCCTCCTCTGTACTCTTAATAATTTTTTACCTTAGGAGCTGTTTTTAGGGCTAAGATGTTTCATGAATCATTTTTATCTTTACTAAGATTTAGTTCTAAATATAGGAAGAAATTCGAAGAAAATTTTAGAATTTCGTCACTAGGGGCAACTTTTAGGCTTTAGAAGCTTTGTGAATAGGTTTTTTTTTTCACCTTCACAGAGGACATTCTTTCTGGCGTTTGACTTTATGGAATATTTCAGGAAATATTTCCTGAAATGCGCATAATTTTATTTAGATAGAGGCATACATGGAATCAATCAGCCGATGTTATTACAAGAGATAAAAGGACAATCAATGGAAATGGGATGGGATACACTTGAGATTGAGATGAAGTGTCAAAGCGAAGGGTCCAGTTCAATCCATTTAGAGTAAGCTTCTATTAAAAACAAAAATAATACATTTAAAATACAGTAAGTAATAAAAAAAAAAACTACAGTATAATGCTTTATATTCATTAAACAATCCTTTGGTATTGTGTTCAACACATATTAAATCCTATCTAGATGAAAATAAATGCCAGACATCATAAATGGCATAAATAATACAAGCTGTTAGAAGAATTGAATGTAGGGACGTAAGTTTTTGGCCAGTAGAAAGAAAAAAAAAGGACTTATAACACAAGAATGAAAATTTATCATGTCTACCAGTTATCTGTCATTCATGTTATATATATTTATTTAGTTTGCCACTTTGCCCAAGTGAACCTATAGCACTTTCTTTTTTCAGTCCCCCCCCCCCCCTGTCATTAGGAAGGCATGATATATCGATTTATTGGGCTTGGACTGCTTGCTGATGGTCTGATAGTAAAACTCATTTTAAACTGTCGTGCCATTCTGAGCTACTGCTTCATTTAACAGAAGAATGGGAACTATGGGGAGATGAAAGACATTGATTCATACATGAATAGGGAAAATGAGAGAAAAAAAGTGTGGAACATGACAGAGGTTCAGAGATATACTGACATCTTAAAATAACTATAAGGAAATTCAAACATTCTCTGTTATTCAGTGGAAACTATATTAAAAGAAAAAAAAATGACCTTCAGTTTATCTAGTTGAAATTTTCCTTTTCTATCCCCCTGCTGAAAACTCTAGCTTGGTCTGACCAGCTTCCAGTTGCTAAGTGCTGGGGGAAATGAAGTACTTCTACAGACTAGTTCTTTTAAGAAAACATACTGTACAGTAACAATGAGGCAATTAATAAAATGACAAGACTACAGCTTCATTGTTTGGTAATGATAATGAGGACAGTTCTTAGTCAGCTTGCTAGCAAATGGTTATGCTTTGCTTTCTAATTTTATCCAGTAAAAAAAAAAAAAAAAAAAAAAATATATATATATATATATATATATATATATATATATATATATATAGGCAAATTATTAGACATATCTGAACTTTATTTATTAAACTGTTTTTGAGAGAATTTAACACTTTTCAAAAGTATCCTCTTGTTCCCATTCCCTCACAAACAGCCTAAAATGGCATCACATTATACTGTTATGTGTTCATATGGACAGACATCAGCAAAACCTGTATCTGTTTGTGACGTCTACTCTCCAGTTCCCTGAAAAACATTTTGATGAAGAAACATGTGGAGATAATATTTATTTTCTCCTCTTTTTTTTTTTTTTAATTCGTAATGTACACGTGGCATCCTTCAAGTAGTTTAAAATTCTTACCAGCACTATATTGCCAAAGGATGAGGTGGTTTAACCATAGAGGTGGTGGACAGTCACTGTAAATCTCATACTGTATGTATCCACTTATTCTGCTTTAGAATAGCCGCAGCTAATTAACTGTTCCAGGAATAAAACCATAGGGGGGAATAACCCTATCTGTTCCAGAGCTGAATCCCATATGTAAAATGTAAATGTAGTGCACTATGTATGTTCCACCCCAAGTTCGTGCATGAGTTATAGATTAGAGATCTGGGATTCTGCCTTGTTTTAAAAGCTAGTTATCTTTGCAGCTCACTTTAGCCTTGAACAAAACATTGAGGATGAATGAGGATGAGGATAAGGATAATGTTAACTAACAATAATGAACGATCAAAACATAACGGGTTCAGAGATTAAAGACTATTCAGAATGTCTTAGAAGCAATTCATTTGTTAATTCATAAACAACAAACTGTTGTTTAAGATGACAAAGTTATCGAATGTGTTTTCTTACTGAAAGTGATTCTGTGGCTGGTTTTGAATGTGCTTTGGCATGCGGGTGCTTACTCTTACTCTTACTGTGAACTGAATTTTTCAGTGGTATGCAAAAACGAACCCATACCGGCCTACTTTCACCCAAACTTTTTTTTTTTTCTGTGTATTTGCTATAAGAAGAAACATACAGGAGAGAATTCTCACCTTCGCTTTAAGTTATGCCAAATAAACTTTAGTTTAAGTTTTTTTTAAGTACTCGCAAACTAGGCAGTGACAGACTACTGCAAGTCTGAGTTAATGTCAAAAAACCTGGGGATTAGTATTTCTTCTGATTTATTTTAATGGTTATGCCTTAATGATAACCACATTCTAAAAAGTTTTAGTAATTCTAAAATAAGTATTATTAAAATTCTTATTAGCTCGGTTTAGTTTTAGATTACCACCATATAAGCTTTTAAATACAGCTGTATATAAGAAAATAATATTCTGTCTTGAGTCTAAAGTAATGCTTGTGTATTTATTTTTTTTATTTTTATTTATTTATTAATTTGTTGCTGTTGTTTTCTAATTGTTATTCCATCCCATTTCCTAGTAAATCATCTCATCACAGTGGGCTATTATTATTATTATTATTATTATTATTATTATTATTATAAGTAATCCTGGCATTGTTCTTTTTTTTTGTTGCTTAAATAATACAAACATCTTAAAAAATGCCTTGCCATTTTGCAGAGAACAGGACTCCATGGTGACGAGTCAGGGCAACATTCTTCGTGTTAAATATTGATAGATTTTTGCTGAATGCAAGACATCTGATTAAATGCTTTCAACCAAGTCACTAATCTATAGTAAGTGTGTTGTGTTGATTCTGTGTTGAGATTTTTTTTTTTTTTTTTTTTACTTGGACTCAGACCCTGCCCCTGTTCTTTTAAAAGAAATAGGGCACCAAAGCCTCTAGATAATAACTTGCAGTCCTAAATAAACACTGCAGTTCAATTTGTAAAAAAAAAAAAGAAAGAAAGAAAGAAAGAAAGAAAGAAAGAAAGAAAGAAAGAAACTGCCATTACATTTACTCATACATCAGGGGAATAATCTGATCATTTTATAGTTCATGAAATTTAAAATAATAATAAACATAATAAATAAATTGAATTTAGTTATGCAACAAATCCCAGTGGAATTACTGTCAGTTTTCCTCCTGATGAAATAAATGCATGGAAGTGTAAGACACCGTGATGTGATGTGATGTGATGTGATGTGATGTGATGTGATGTGATGTGATGTGATGTGATCGTGTTATGCTGAACCATAATCAATGTTTTTATATTAAATTTGTAATTATCAGGTTGATATTTCGGTTAAAATGTACTGTATATTTGCATGTACTGTTGAAACTGAATGCAAATGTACACTTCATTTTAATATAGTGAAGGTCCAGAATGATAGTGCAAATATAAATACAACAAACAGCGAGAGAACTCAAGCTTTTGGCAGGATCATTTTGAATCATACATATTTTCTTTTGGGTCTGTAAAGCTGTTTTGTGACAATGACCACTGATAAAAGCGCCATACAAATGAAATGGAATTGAATTAAATAGATGCCAATCCTAGGGGTAAGGCTAACACAAACTCAAAATTAAATTTTATCTGTTACATACACAGTTATACACAGTATGATATGAAGTGAACAGTGGCGGCTGGTGCAAAAAATTGGGGGGGAGGGGGGGGGGTTGCAAACAAAATTAAAATTAAACTTTTAATACTCGCCTGTAAATAGGTTTTTATCATACTTATTTTATCAGGTGATTATGCGGTGATCATTACTACTAGCATAAAATAAAGTCCTGACTCACATCGCATCCAGTCAGCAGCTCCGCTTGCCGTAAGAAGTGCTGGAAAAGACTCGTTGAGAATGGACCAATCACGTGAGCCCAAATATTTAAAAAACAATATGATTCGCTAAGAACAAAAGTGGGAGGGTTCAGGGCGCACACTGCTGCGCCCCAAGGATGATTTGAAAAGATCCAATCAGAGCTCAGCCTCAAATCACATGCTTTTCAAAGATTTACGTGTCTACATAGACACTCATTTGTCCGGCGCCCCGCGTACACGAACACAAATGAACGTAATACAGTTTAGATTTTTTTAAATTGCAAAGAAATTATATTAAGAAATACAGCGGAATATTGTGACTAAATGACTTTATTTCATTATTAAAATTAGTAATTATTATGTTAAATAATTACATGTTAAAGTAGCATTCTTCTCTGCCTAACTTTAAGGGGGGGCGGCGCCATATTGCGGTATTGACCGGCCACCACTGGAAGTGAAATGCTTATACGACCGCCAAGGACAAAAAAGAAAACTAACAGTTTTCAATAAGAAATTAGAATATAGAAAAACTTTTAGCTGTATTTCTTTTTTTTTAATTTACAGCATGTACAAATAGTAATAAAATAAAATACAATACAATTGAAGTGGAATGCAGTATAGTATAGTATGTCCAGACATGAGTGAAGAATTATGTGCAAAGTCACAGTTCAAAGTTCTGTAGAGTGAAAAATGTGCAAATGTGTGTTATATGTAATGTGTAATGTGAATCGTGATGAATAGTGAGATTGTTTTGTGTGAGAAAGCAGTCAGAGTGTTAAGTCCTATGCGGAGTTCTGGTTGAGAGTCCGTATAGCCTGCGGGAAGAAGCTTCTCCTCTGTCTCTCTGTGTTGGCCTTTAGATTTAGTGCAGGTCGGGGAGCATGGTGCAGATGATGTGTTCGGCTGATAGCACCACTCTCTGAAGAGCTCGTCTGTCCTGCATGGTGCCGTCCCCAAACCAGCTTGCAATGTTTCCCATTAGGATTGGTGCTCTCTATGGTGCAGGAATAAAAGTTCCATAAGCACAGTCTAAGGAACTGTAAGGACGTTGTGTGGCCGTGGTGTTGATTTGACAGGACTGTAAAAGGTCCTGCGTGATGTGAACACCGAGGTATCTGAAGCTGTCCACTCTGTCCACTCGGCTGTCTTTGATCACAGGGGTCTGATAGTCTTCTCCTGCTTTCCTCTATCAGCCCTTTTGTCTTGCCGACACTCAGGAGGAGGTTGTTCCTCTAGCGCCAGATTTCTATATTCTAAGATAACAAAGATTAGAAGCTGAACACATCAGGAAATAGAACCGGTGCAATGGTGACAACATCATAATACCAAAGCAAAACTAAACTGAAACACTGGCAGCATTTTATTCCACAGTGCACTTTACAGTGTGCTTCCTACTCCCTTTCAACTCTGCACAGGGAAAGGGTCAGTTAAGGGAACTTCCCTTGACAAAATTCTATCGTAGGCGTATTATCATGTCAATAATGCAGACGTCACTTCCAACATTGGATATCTGTTATCTCTGCTGTGGAAACTTCTCACTACTGAAATAAAATACTGAATAATTATTGAACCAAAAAAATTGCTACATTACAAAATGTATGCTATTGAAATGTGTGTAACTTATGAATAAATGTATTTATTAATTTACAAGATGTACTGCAAAATTATTACGCATTTTTGTAGATTACTAACCTACAGTCTTATGCAAAGGTTTAGGCACCCCTTGATAAATGACATATTTTGGTTATTTTCTTATGGAAAAGTCTCTCTTGGAAATGCACAATATTTTCAACAAACATTGATGCATAGTTACTTCTTATGCCATGAATTGAACAAAAATTAAAATAATAAAAAGATTATTTTGGCACTGTGCAAAAGTTTGCGCACCCCAAAAGTTCCAGAGTCTCAGATTTTTTTTACAAGGTTTCAGACCTTAATCAGCTCGTTAGATCTGATGCATTGCAACAGCTGTCATCAGTAAAAGCCAATTTCAAATTGGCTTTTACTGAGATGGCAGCTCTGGGTAACTGTGGAGGTCAAGATGAGATCTGGAAGACCAAAAAAACTCGTATTCTGGTCAGAAAGACAAATCAAAAACAACCATTTGACTGCAAAAACCTGCAGAAAAATTTAGCAGACTCAGGAGTGGTGGTACGCCGTTCCACAAGACCTTCATGGAAGAGTCAGCAGAAGAAAAGCTTACTTGAATCCCTATAATAAAATCCAATGTCAGAAGTATACAACAGAACATCTACAGAAGCCTGATGCATTTTGGAAACAAGTGCTGTGGACTGGTGAAGTTAAAATAGAACTCTTTGGCCACAATCAGCAAAGGCATGTTTGGAGAAAAAAAAGGAGCAGCATTTCATGAAAAGAACACCACGCCAACTATTAAGCATGGGGGTGGATCTATCATGCTTTGGGGTTGTGTTGAAGCCAGTGGCACAGTTAACATTGCACGGGTGTGGAGGGAAGAATGGATACCACTAAATACCAGCAAATTCTGGAAGCAACATCACACCATCGGTAAAAAAGCTGAAGCTGAAAAGAGGACGGCTTCTACAACAGGACAATAATCCTAAACACACCTCGAAATCCACTATGGAAAACCTCAAGAGACGCAAGCTGAAGGTTTTGGAACGGCCATCACAGTCCCCTGATTTAAACATCATTGAAAATAGAATTATAGTTGAAATATTATATTAATTACTAATATTAATACCATGTCATCCTCAGTAATACTGATGTACAGTATAATGTCCACTCTGGGGAAGTGATGAACCATTGCTCACTATGTTATTATTTTAGGCGCATTATTCGTCACATTTTGTGACAAATTAATGCATGAAATTCCAAAAGGTTCACATACTTTTTCTTGCTACTGTATTAGCTTAATACTGGGACCTGTTACAATCAGATCATTTTATTATGTTTTTGCTTGAATAAATTCAAAGAGGGGGGTAAACATATTTGAGCATGACTGTACTGTATCTGTTACGTAGGTATTCCCTTTTTGAGTAATGCTTTGGTTTTTATAATAAATCAGTGAACATTCAGGAAACATTTTGTTCTTAGATGAAATGATATTAACTGGCGTGTTAAAAACAAAAAAAAACAGGCGATACAAAACTGACAAAAAGAAAAAAAAAGTCTTTCCTCACTATTGTGCTTTGAGACACTTATGTGTGACTAAAAAGTGAGTGTAAGACTTTAGTATCCTTGAATGGTTAGTGCACCAGCTGCTACCACTAACAATGTACCTTCCTCTTATGTTCTTATAATAAAATGCTTTTCCGAAGATGATGTCATCTCCGTGACTCAGTCCTGTTATTTTCCTACTGTCAGGTTTGTAAAATGCACTCTGCACTAGTCTGCTTCCTGCGTGAAGGTACATTACAGTTTACAGCCAAAACCGCCTGCTCTTTTTGGGGAACCATTTTCATCTTTGTAGAAATGCAATGCATCATATTTTACAATTTGAGTGGATAAGTGGTGGACGTAAGACATGCTGGGCGGTCCGGTCCGGTCCGGTATGGTTTTCCACTAAAACACCAGCAAGATAGCAGACAGAATATGGATACGTAGACTAACAGGTGGGTGGTGGGGAGCTTAGGGGCGGTTTAAGCATGGAGTCGGGATGTCCGTTGAGTTAATTGACTTGTATAACACCAACCACGGTTGGTCTTCTAGTTGGGTGTTTGATAGCATCATACTGTACGTGAGATGTGTGGGACTGTATGTATTCGGTTGTGTGGTTTGTCCCAGAATCCCTGGGGTATGTACAGTACAGGATTGTTGTCCAAATAGTGTTTCATTTGCTGCGTTACTCTTTGTGTGAGCGCGTTTTCCATTGTTTTTTCAACGTTTAGGTTTTTCTTTCATTTCTACTTTATTAGTAACATTGGTAGCATTGGTGATGGTTGGTGGTTTCTTGGCTCCATAAAAAGAAATGCCGTGTTTTCTTTTCTGATATTGATCCCAGATGTGTCTGGGAGAGTGCACCCGAGAGTGGGATGGTGTGGTTTATTAAGCAAGATGTTTCCTTAGTGATTTCGTTCCGGAAGTGCTTGACTGGCGTGCAGTCCCATATGGCATGACTGGAATCATCTGGTGTATTGTGTGTGCACTACTTTGCAGATTCCCCACAGCCCATTTAATACATCCTGTGAACTGCTCATTGAGTTCTGTGAATTATTTTTGCGCAGTCTAGTGTTACTACAGTATCTATGTAGAACTTGTAGAGTCTAATGTGCTAATGTCATTCTCGAGCATACAGTACAATATGCAGAAATTCGAAATGATATTCATTTTCCAGTCCATGCTTCTCAGCTAAGTATGGAAATTATATACATTTTCTGTCATTGTACGGTGGTTAATTTGATAATGGGAGGTTTGTTTTTACAATAGAATTTGGTGAATTAAGTTATTTAAACCAAGACGGGACGTTGAGTGGTGATAATTGAAAGTATGTCATTTATTTTAGCTGGTATTAGCATTTTTATAGCTGCTATTCTGTCGGCGAGAAAGAGGAAAAAGATTTATTCAGCCCTGGAGATCATTATTTATAATATTCTGTAATGGGTTAAAGTTGAGTTTATGCAAGCCTGACAGCTTGGAGGAGGTTTTTCCTGCCGAAGTAGAGGATGTAGTCCATGATTTTTATGCCGTTAATGACTCATATTCTGCAGCATGCGAGCAGCCCCTTGAATGTGCCTGCAATTTCTCTATATGGATTTCTGGAATTCTCATCACCACTCATCGATCTGACGGCAGATTGTTATTTATTTATTTATTTATTTTGCGCGTGTGTATGTGCATGATTGACTACTGTATGTCCAAACCCCTTTAAAAGCTATCAATAAAACCCCTACATTATGGCAACCCTAAAACTAAGGTTGTGTTGCGCCATCCCAGCCTGCAGTACATCGACCACCCGCATCTGTACTGTACTGCACTGTACTGTACTACTTCACTTCTCTGGTTGTAGGTCAGTATCAGTCTGGAACAATCTCTCAGAATCAATCTCTCTTCAGTCCAAATAGAAAGAAAAAGGGTACACACTACAGTATCAAGCCCATCCTAAAGGCCCACTAGTTGGCTAGATGGAGAAGAAAACACTAAAGAAGAAATTTACCCCACAAGGAAATGATGACAAGTAAGGGCCAATTACCAGACTATAAGTAAAACCACATATCAAGCCCACACACACAGAGACTTCCCCAGGGTTAAATTAACACACACTACGTGGACTGAAATAAACTTTGAAGAGGTTACATCAATGGTTGGAACTTTGCTGTGTAGACACACCAGAGCAGAAGGGTTAGGCCAACAAGCATGAACAAATAGACATCACACTCAGATCTTTGACTCGGGCGGCACCACAGACACGAGGTGAGGTCTTATGGGAAAAAGGTAGTTTTATTAAGGATAATGGGAAAAGGGAAGGGAACTGGTGAGGGAGGAAGGAAAAGAGGGGAGGGTTGCAGGTGCAGGTCCAGGCAGCTGCCGACAGGCAAACGTGTGCAGCAAACGTCCCTTACGGCACACGAGTGGCGGCATCTTTCACTGCTGCCTGTGAAGTTCCCTTTTATTCACATAAGGAGCACTTTCTTAAATTAACCATATGACACAGAACCAGTCTGTGGGTGCCAGAATTATTCTTGTTTGGGGGGGATCAAATACTTATTTTACTCACTGTCTCTATCCATTAAAATAAACCCCTCATTTCTTTGTACAGTAAGTGGGCAAACTTACCAAATTTGTGTTTTTATTCTTAAATGAAAATTATTTTACCCACTGTAAGTGTTAACAGCGCTATTAGGAACACCCACATATTCATAAGTCATATACATTTTTAAAGTTTATTCTGTGTGTGTGCCTGTTTGTGCCCATGTGTGTGCCCATGTGTATTTCATCCAAAGTAATGAAGCATATACAGGGAGCTTCAAAGGGAGACCAACTTGCCAAAGACCAAGCCGAGTAATGAAAAGCATTTCCTGGAACAGGCTCTTCAAAGCTCTTTTTATGCTGAAAGGGAAAAAAAAGGTCAAAGCAACAGATTAGCAAAAACTAAAAGTTAAGTTTAAGGAACATTAAATTTAGTAAAGTTAAATGGGCACAGAGGCACACTGGCATGCAGAACTGTGCCCACTACAGTCTTGGGTGGCAAGTGTGTGTATTTGTTGTTTCTTAGTCCGTGTCCACTGTTAAAACGTAATACTGTACATGTTCTTGTTTTGCTTGTGCTTAAATGACGTTCCAGTGCTTTACAAATATGGCTGCTGCTCAGTCCTCAGATCCGTTATGTGATTCTGATGGAAAAGGCCATTGTAATTATCACAGTGAACCAGAGCCGCTCTTTCTTTACCTGTTTCCCTCTGTGTAGGAAACTGGCAAAGTCTACACTGGTGTTGGTGCTGGTGTTTGGGGTGCACTACATTGTGTTCGTGGGAATGCCACACACCTTTACTGGTCTGGGCTGGGAGCTGCGCATGTACTGTGAGCTATTCTTCAACTCTTTTCAGGTACAAACACATGCTCACACAATCCCCACAATGCAAGATACTGTTTTGTTTTAACTGATTGGTCAATTTGTTGTTCAGGCAGTTCAGACAATGAGTATGTAGTAAGTGCAGCAAAAAAAAAAGCAGGGGTAGCTCAACAGTTCATGCCTTAGAATACATTTAGGCATTTGGCAGACGCCCTCATGCAGAGAGACTTACATTTATGTCACTATACATATGAGCAGTTGAGGGCCTTGCTCAAGGGCCCAACAGGGACAATTGGTGGTTGTGGGATTTGACCTTCCGAACCGAAGTCCAAAGCCTTAACTACGAGTTGCCCCTGACCCACAGCTCAGAAGGTCACAGGTTCAAATCCCACAACCACCAAGTTGCCACTCTTGGGCCCTTGAGTAAGGCCCTTCACCCTCAACTACTCAGGTATATAATTAGGTAAAAAATATAAGTCAGCCTGGAACAGGGCAGCTGCCAAATGCTTAAATGGAAGTATTCATTAATGACAATTCTATGTACAATTCAAAGTTTCACCTTAAAATGGTTATGCCAATATTTATCTTCTTCTCATTATTATTATTATTATTATTATTATTATTATTATTATTATTATTTATTCTGAGATGAATTGAATGGGAAAATAATTATTCAGAAGGCAGCATAGTGGCCTAGTGGTTAGCAATGTTGCCATGGTTATTTACAAACACACTCACAGTATATATACTGTACTGTAGGTGCTATACAAAAGTTGCTTCATCCAATTAGTTTCATCCAATACATTTAATCATTCATGACAGCAACAATAACGCTACTCCTCAGGGACATTATTAAACAACACTTGAAAAGCAATGGAAACAGCTCCAGACTCGATGCAATGCAAAGACCATAAACATTCCGCCTGCGTGAAAAGTAACCCTCATTATGTTTCAAACAAAAACGGTCAAAAACAAAAACAAGAATCAATATTGCTTCTCTGCAAACAGCTCTTGGCATTACACAACGGTGAAGGAAGCATGAAATGAGCAAAGTACTGGAATTAGAGGGGAATTTAATCTCATTGGCCATGAAACTGAATCTGGAAGAAAAATGGGCATTTCAACAAGACATATGAACAACAACAAAAAAAAAAAAACAGAAAACGCTTTGCTTGGCCTAGCCAGTCTCCTGACTTTAATTCTATTGAAAATGTATCAAGAATTTTGCAATGGAGAGTCCATCAGAGGGACGCACCACAACCCTGGAGAATTACAAACAACCTGCAAAATAAATGGACCAAAACTTTATAGCAAATTTTTTTTTTTTCTCCTATGAAAACAAATTATTTTTCTAAGTTCAATGTCTTACTACAGTACCTGCCATAATGTGAAGTGGAATAATGAACAGTTTGAACACAAAATGCAATACATGCATTGTTGGACAAAATATTGTCCTCTGGCACACAAGGATATCTATAACAAAATGTTTAAGCTTAAAAGAGCTACATGTCCTTATTTAAGAAGCTTTGAACTTCCAGATTTTAGGCAAACCATGATACGACACATAAGAGAAATGAGACTACCTGCTTGGCAAACTAGCGTCTGCTTGGACCGAACTAAATGTATTTCTGGAAAATGTTCAAGCTAGGATTCCCTAGGAACAGGAATACTGTAAAGCTTTCTACTGTATGTCTAGTTATGTTTGTCTTGTTCTCCAATGGGCTTTTTTGAAATATCTTATAACTCAAAGGGGAGCACAGACTTAAATGCAGTCAAATGATGCATGAAATGACAATTTTCGGCGCATACTTGTACTAAGATAGGGCACAAAACCACAAAGTGATTTTTTTTTTTATGATGGTGTGAAGTGATTTAATATTGTTCATAATATTTCTCATGATCTTCATAAATCTTGTTATTAAAAACAGCTTGCATGCAACAAAACTCAACACTTTGTTCTATGTTGTTTGAAAGCATGCATCCGCTCAATTAACTAATTATGTTTGTTATTATTAAACCTCAATTTGTATATATTGGCATCTAAATTGCATATTTAAATGACCACAAACACAGCTGCAGTCTTACTGTATTTGTCCATTGTGACAAACGTTCTAGCTTTTTACAAAAGTTGCAAAAAAAAAGGTGCTTTTTAACACCCTTGTGATTTAAAGAAAACGTACCCCAAAATCTTCCTTATTACTTTGCAATGCTTTTTGCTTCATTTCCTTTAAGAGTGCCAAATTGGATGTATCTCATTTTGCTGTCAAACTGTTCAGGTACACGGAAAGTATAGTCAGTATTTTTCATTTCTTAACATTGGGAGAGGGCAACGGGGATTTTGGAGTCTTCACATCAGAAATGCGTGTTCTCCCACACAAACGAAAAAAGAAAAAAAAAGAAAGAAAAAAAAGTCTCCTTTCACCGGTCCCTGGACATTTTTCAAAAGCCATTTGCACAATCATAACAGGCCAGCTGGGAATTAAATGACTCAGTCATTTTGACTGTAAGTATTAGAGCAGTGAAAATGACCATAATATACCATTCTGTAACGCCTCCACCAGCAGATAAATCATATTGAGTGTGCTAGCATGGGTGTCTCTTCCACAAATGATTAGTTCTAGGTGTTTAGTGGCTAGTGCCGCAGATGGTGTTTGAACACAGGGGTATGATAGGAGTCGATGTTTAAACTCTTTAAACCGCGACACGTTAAATAAATAAAAGCTACAGCGTTTCTTAGAAAGCGTGGATAACGTCACCCCATGCAACAGCACAGACGCAATGTTCTAGCCATTGTAGCCAGTTTAGATATAGGCAAAGCATACAGTAAGTTCTGAGTCAGGAAACTGCTGTCTCTATTAACCCTCACTGTGTTTTCTGTTCTATGTAAGGGGTTTTTCGTGTCCATCATTTACTGCTTCTGCAATGGCGAGGTGAGTGGCAACAGCCTTTAGCTGTGTGTGCGTGTGTGTAATAGGAAAAAACTCTCTCTCTCTCTCTCTCTCTCTCTCTCTCTCTCTCTATTATGTTCTGCCAACATCCTGAAGCAATGTAGATGCATGATTGCAGAAAAACAAATAGCTTAGTGAGAACATGGTTTCCGGTTGCGTTCTTAGAAATGACCAGCTACAGAAATTCATGCTCTCCCAAAATGGCAACCCTGACAAATATAACTAAAAGCTTTTGTCATGCATTAGTGTGACGCCATCTGGCCTTTTCAGATTTCAGGTTCACACTAGTAATTGCCTAAGCATATTGAGTGTTTTAAAAGCAAGGCTAAATGTCAGCTCTTACTACTGCAATTATGTGCCCATAAAGGGGTTGATCATTTCCAGATAACGGTTGGTTCCATTAATTATCAGTGAAATTAAGAACGTGTTAGGAAATAAAAGCTTTTTGTTTTGTTTAGTTTTTTTCACATTTTGACAGTTTCTCATGTCTACATTGTGAGGAATATTTATTATTTATTAACTCCATCTACCTGTTCTTGGACCTGGATAGTAAGAATATTACGCACGTGTATCACTTTATTACTTGCTTGCTAACATTTATACATTAAATAGAGGCTACCTATTAAAACCGTAATTACATTTCCTGCATTGTGCAAATCCGAGAAGAAATAGAAAAAAGAAAAAAGAGACATTGCTGAATATGATTATACTACATGAATTACAAAGTTAAAAATTATAGTACACTTGCTATACTTACACAGAGTATGGTGTGAAATACTTACAAACCGCTGATGACCTAAAAATTAGAAAAATAAGGGTTTACAAATAAAAATATAAAGTATGAAATAAGAGAAAAAATCTTTTTTTTAAATACTGTAAAAACAGACGTACTTTTGGTAAAGTTCAGTATACATGCGTGTAAAAAAAAAAAAAAAGAAAAGAAAGACTGCAGTGTGTGTGTGTGTGTGTGTGCAAAGCTGTAATGGTTTGTGCGAATTGTGCAAATGATTGTGTAAATAATTGTTCATGATTATTATTGTGCAGGTGATTGTGCAAAGTCTGCAATGAATGTCCAATATCTGTGTCAGTAGTTGAAAAAGACCATGCTTGCACACTCCTGTCTACTGTTTAGGGAAAGAATGAGTTCCCTTTCAAAAGCTACACTCGATGCTGCGTGAAAACGCTATGGGAACATCTCTTTGTTGCCCGGTTGTGAAGCTTGTGCATGTCAAACCCGCCGAATACCTTCGGCTTATAACCTGTGCAGGCATGACGTCACCGAACAAGGTGCACCTGCAGGTTATAAATAGGAGTGAACCGGAAACATCCTCAGATCTTTTTGTCTTCAGGACCGCTTTGTGTTTGCGCGTGCATGCAAGCCGTAACGAAAGCGAAATAAAAATAACAGCATTAACTCACCGATATGGCGGAGTTGCTTAAGAGATGCGTGCCTCCGTGCGATAGATCTCTTTCGGAGGGCGATCTTCACGAGTTGTGTCTCGAGTGCTTGGGGAAGAACACGCTCGCCTCGGGCTTCAGGGAGAATGTGAGTACTGTGATCTTCTCCCTATTAAGGTGCTTCGCGCGGCTCGCTTTCTTTAAAGAGAAACCGCGAGCCGCGGCGCATTCCTGGGGCTCGCGTGCTGATCTGGCAGACGCGCACGAGACGGAATTTCCCCTTTCTCTCGCGCTCTCTCCGGATCAGGAAGTTTTAGCTTCCGCTTCGCAAGCGCGCTCCGGCGCTTCTTGTGAAGGAGCGGAAGAATCTTCCTCTCTCGCTTCCATGGAAGTAGCCTCCTCACAACGCTCCTCCAGTGCTGACAGAGCTTTTGAGGAATTATTAGAGGTTATAACGCGTGCGGTCGAGCGATTGCATATCGACTGGCCGCAGCAGCGAGATTCCCCCAAGCGTTCGAGATTGAACGACAGGTGTCTGTCGGGTGGCCGGGGGGAGGAGCCTCAACGTCTCTCTCTCCCCTTCTTTGGTGACATCCATGATGAATTAACTCTTTCATGGAGCAAGCCGTATTCATCGCGTGTTTTTGTACCATCGACTTCGACTTATTCGAATATCGTTGGTGCGAAAGCACGCGGTTATATGATGATGCCCAGATAGAAGAGACGCTTGCGGGCTATCTCTCTCCTGGGACATCATCCTCCCTGAAAAAGCCTATTCTCCCCTCCAAGCCGTGCAGATTGACATCTGCTTTGGTGGGTAAAGCTTTTCAGGCAGCAGGACAGGCTGGTGCTTCACTGCACACCATGGCGGTTTGGCAGGTTACCAGGCTGACCTGCTGAAGGACCTGAGCAGCGGCGGGGCTATTGATGACAGGGCGTTTGCAGAGCTGCGCCGAGCCACAGACCTGTCTCTCCGTGCAACCAAGCGGACGGCCCGTGCTGTGGGCCGTTCCATGGCTGCCATGGTGTCCACGAAGAGGCCTCTGTGGCTGAACCTCACGGGCATCAAGGATAAGGATCGTGTTGCCCTCCTCGATGCCCCCATCTCGCCTTCCGGCCTTTTGGCGACGCTGTTAATTCCGCCGCCACTAGGTTCGGGAGGCAAAGCTGTATGAACAGGCCGTTGGGAGGTTCCTTCCCCGCCGTGCTCAAGAACCGGGACCGTCGGCCACCCGGCCCCGGCCAGGTCTGGCCCCTATCAGGCGTCAGGTGCAGAAGGAGAGTGTGACCAGCCGCGCACCCCCCCGTAAGGCTGGGGTGGGGCTCGCCGCTCTTCTCAAAAACCTGCTTCGAAAAGACCGGATCTGAGGAGCTTCCTCTCTTCAAGAAGAAGCCCTGAGTTCGTGCGCCTGGGGCTGTGGGGGTGTCTCCCCCTGGGGAGGGGCGTCTGGATTTTCATCACAAAACAGGGCCTCCTCCCTGGCACTCCCGGGAGGCCGGTGTTCAATCCCCGCCACCACTGGTGTTTCGGGGAGCGCCGGTCTCCAACGAAGAGTTGGGTGTTTGGGTATCTCCTGCCATACTTCAGGATACCCAACACCTAACACCCCCCCATCCAGCCGAAGTGTCAAAGCTCGTGCCCCTTTCGGAGAAGCTGGCAGCGTGGAAACTACTGCCAGGCATATCTCCTTGGGTAGAAAAGACTGTAGGCACAGGCTACAGGATTCAGTTTGCACATCGTCCTCCGCGTTTCAACGGCGTGGTCTCCACTTCCGTGAAACCGGACCGAGCACATCTGCTGGCCCAGGAGTTAAAGACTCTGCTGGGCAAAGGGGCCATAGAACATGTTCCCCTTCCAGACAGAGAGTCAGGCTACTACAGTCGGTACTTTTTGGTGCCCAAGAGAGGGGGGGGGGTTGCGTCCGATCTTGGATCTTCGCGGCTTGAACCGCTATCTCAGGAAATCCAGATTCAAAATGTTGACTGTCAAAATGATTGTTTCTCAAATTCAACTAGAGGATTGGTTTGTGACAATCGATCTCAAGGACGCATATTTCCATATAGAAATATTGCCACAGCACAGGAAGTTCCTGAGGTTCGCCTTTGGGGGCGAGGCTTACCAGTTCGGGTCCTTCCATTTGGCCTAGCTCTGTCACCCCGCACATATACAAAATGCATGGATGCGGCTCTGGCTCCTTTACGACTCCAGGGCATCCGTATTTTGAATTACATAGACGACTGGCTGATTCTGGCCCGGTCTCAGGAGCTAGCGCTTCGACATCGGGATGTCGTCCTAGCCCATCTTCATTCTTTAGGATTGAGACTCAACGCCACGAAAAGCGTTCTCCTTCCTGTTCAGAGGACAACATATTTGGGTGTCACATGGGATTCGGTCACGATGCGGGCACAGTTGTCTCCTGCTCGTGTCGAATCCATTCTCAACACCCTGAAGGAAATCAAGCTAGGCCAGAAGGTCACTGTTCATCACTTTCAGAAATCTTTAGGCCTCATGGCGGCTGCGTCCACGGTGATACCTTTGGGCCTTCTGCACATGAGAGCGTTTCAGCTGTGGCTTAGAGCCAGGGGGTTTCATTCAAGGGCCAACCCCCAGAGGCTAATAAGGGTTACGCGCCTGGGGCTTCGTACCCTTTCTATGTGGTTCAGACCCCGGTTTCTGACTTTGGGTCCCACTCTAGGTCCGTCTTGTCGTCGCAAGATGCTAACGACAGACGCTTCCCTCATGGGCTGGGGTGCGGTCTTGGATGGCCGTCCAGCACAAGGGAGCTGGAGAGGTCATCTTCTCGCGTGGCACATCAATTGCCTCGAAATGATGGCTCTGTTTCTGGCCCTGAAACACTTCCTCCAGCAGTTGAGAGGCTACCATGTCCTAGTGCGGGTGGACAGCACTGCGGTAGTCTCGTACATAAATCACCAGGGTGGACTGCGCTCGCGCCGCTTGAACAAGCTAGCGCACCAGGTTCTGCTTTGGGCACAGGACAAGTTCCTGTCCCTCAGGGCGATTTACATTCCAGGGCACATGAATGTAGGAGCAGACTTGCTATCCAGACAAGCTGTAGAACAGGGGGAATGGAAGCTCCACCCCGAAATAGTCAGTCAAATCTGGGAAAGATTTTACGTAGCAGAGGTGGACCTCTTTGCCTCACAAGAGACAGCACAATGCCCCCTTTACTACTCTCTGACTCCTCCAGCTCCCCTGGGTCTGGACGCAATGGCCCACACGTGGCCCAGGTTACGCCTTTATGCGTTTCCGCCTATAGTTCTGCTCCCGGGAGTCCTGGCGAGGGTCCGTCAACAAGGGTTGCGCCTCTTATTGATAGCGCCCCATTGGCCGACCAGAGTGTGGTTCTCGGATCTAATATCTCTCCTCGACGGCTCACCCTGGGTGATTCCAGTGAGGAGGGATCTTCTGTCTCAGGCGCAGGGGACAATACTTCATCCCCGGCCCGAGCTCTGGAACCTTCAAGTTTGGCCCCTGAACGGGACCAACTGAGACAGGCTGGGCTTTCAGCCAGCGTAATTGAAACCATTTTAAGTGCCAGGGCTCCCTCCACTAGGAGAACTTATGCCCTCAAATGGAGTGTGTTTGAAAATTGGTGCATGACAAGACACATAGACCCAGTTCACTGCCAGATTGTTTCAGTGCTGGAGTTTCTGCAAGAAAAGTTGTCCTCGGGCTTATGCCCTAGTACGCTCAGAACGTACGTAGCCGCTATTTCGGCCTGTCACGCTCTGAACGACGGGGTTTCTGTGGGCAAGCACCATTTAGTTGCCCGTTTTATTCGTGGAGCTAAACGGTTGAAGCCGCCCACTAGAGCGACGGTCCCTTCGTGGGACTTAACTATCGTACTCGAAGGCCTGGCTGACACCCCGTTCGAACCACTAGAGTCAGCGCCTGTCAAGCTTCTGTCTCTTAAGATGGTTTTTCTGATGGCTATTACTTCTTTGAAGAGGATTGGGGATCTGCAGGCTCTGTCAGTCTCCCCATCCTGCCTAGACTTTGCCCCTGGGCAAGTCAAAGCTATTCTGCATCCTCACCCGAACTATCTTCCCAAGGTTCCATTCTCAACCATGCACCCAGTTGTTCTCGAAGCCTTCTGTCCTCCGCCTTTCACAGCTCCGGAGCAGGAAAGACTTCACTTACTGTGTCCAGTACGTGCTCTTCGGATCTACGTCCACCGCACTAGCCAGTGGCGTAAATCAGAGCAACTCTTTATTTGCCATGGGGGTCGCAACCGGGGGGCGGCTGCCACTAGACAGACTCTGTCACACTGGGTGAGAGATGCCATTGCCCTAGCCTATGAGGCGCGTGGTCACACTTCGCCTCTGGGAATCAGGGCTCATTCAACCAGGGGGATTGCCTCATGGATTGCCTTGGCAAGAGGCGTACCCCTGCAGCAGGTGTGTGATGCGGCGGGCTGGTCCTCTCCACACACGTTTGTTAGATTTTATAGTCTGGATGTCAATGCTACTCCAGGTTCGCGGATCCTTGAGTCAGCATCCCAGAGCTAGGTCTGAGACCTCCTCGGCTTGTGCGCACACGCTACACAACCTGGGGGTCCAGACACTTGCAGTGCGGCGGCGTTGGTATTCTCGTTCCCATAGCGTTTTCACGCAGCATCGAGTGTAGCTTTTGAAAGGGAACGTCTCGGGTTACTTGGCTGTAACCCTGTTCCCTGATAAAGCGGGAACGAGATGCTGCGCTCCGATGCCGCACTGCTGGCGTGCCTGGACGTCCTTCAGACAAAATTGACCTGAGGATGTTTCCGGTTCACTCCTATTTATAACCTGCAGGTGCACCTTGTTCGGTGACGTCATGCCTGCACAGGTTATAAGCCGAAGGTATTCGGCGGGTTTGACATGCACAAGCTTCACAACCGGGCAACAAAGAGATGTTCCCATAGCGTTTTCACGCAGCATCTCGTTCCCGCTTTATCAGGGAACAGGGTTACAGCCAAGTAACCCGAGACGTTCTTTAGCCTGGATGTCCTGCATCTCACACTTCCGTACCGCCGGCCTGAGGGAAGTGGTGAGAACAGTCTGTGCTCGGGATGGGTGGGGTCCTTTAGGATGGCGGTAGTTCTCCTGCGGTCTCTACGATTGTAAAAGCCTCGTAGGCTGTAAAGCCTGTTTAGAAATTTGTTCCAACCGGAAACTCATCTGATTTATTCCATAATTGCTCTATTTGAACATTTTTAGGCTGGATGTTTTACGCCCAAAGGCCGCAGGTAGTGATGTAATGGTGAGAAGATGTTTATGTAGTTTAATCTTGCTGTTTGCAAAGAAATTGTGTTTTCAACCCGATAGAAAACATCGATGTTGCTGGTTGTTTCAACATAGCAAGCGGAAATATACACTGATGAGCCATAACAATATAATCTGCTGCTTCGTGTCTCCAAAACAACTCTGAATTATCAAGGCAAGACATGCCACATGCACCAAGGTGCTCGGAGCAGATACTTTTGGTCCAGCACATCCCACAGATTGAGATCTGGAGAATTCAGAAGAGTCAAGAGTCAAGAGCCAAGTCAAAACTTTGAACTCTTTGTCATGTTGCTCAAACCCTTTTCCAAATCTTTTCCCAAATAATTTTGCAGTGTGGCAAAGTCTTAAAGGCAATACTTAGTCTGCTAGAATGTCTTGTAGGTGCAATGTTTACATTGTTTTAATTTGTACATTGCACACTGTCATCTCTGTCATGCTTTATATCCATGTTGCATCCTGGATCCCTGTAATGAAAAGAAAAAAAAAATCCTACCGATATAACCCATCCATTTTGACTTAATATTCTGGCATTTGTGCTTTTTAACACCCAGGTGATTCAAAGAAAACATGTGCAAAATACTGTATGCCGGGTTGCAGTTCTTGCTCCAATTGAAACTTCTAAGATGGAGAGATCTCATTTTGCTGTCAAGCTGTTCATATTTACTGTATTTCTATGTCACAAAATCACTAACTTCTGTGAAGAGACACCCTCCCCTTATGGCTAAAGTGGATCTAAAGAGAGAGAGAGAGAGAGAGATTGCACTTGAGCTTGGGAAAGGTGCGGCACGTACAGACCTGGTTTAGATGAACTGTTTCGATTTTGGCGAGCTCTCATAAGCTTGAGTGACATGGAAGGAATGAGGACACAGGAGGCAGGCTTGGAACAACGTGCACAGGTCCTTTTTTTTTTTCTTTTTTCCATTTTTTTTATGCACTTTAGTGGTTTAGTGGAAAATTATTATTATTATTTTAGTGAAAAATTATTAATCCCGAATGATAGCTTTCTTTTAAGCAACTGAAAACAGCAATTAAAAAAAAAAAATATATATATATATATATATATACACACACACAGTTATATACAGTTTTATTTATATACATATATATATATATATATATAGAGAGAGAGAGAGAGAGAGAGAGAGAGAGCGAGAGAGAGAAATATACCTTTTTTATATAACCTTCAGAGTGCTATTCATACCTTAAATAGCACAAACTGAGTTTTTGTGTTTTTAATGAATTTTAAGCTGGATGCTTAGAGCACCTTATTATATTATATTATATTATATTATATTAGGGTATAATAATAATATTAATATTGTGTAATAATATTGTGGATGTTTCTACATAAAATAAAATAAATCTCCATTCAGTGTTGGTAAATGAAAGCAAATGGAAATTAATATTTTTTTGGCTTCCGCACATGCAAACACATGCACACATAAACATATAAAAAGCTTTCTCTTGAACAGCTCAAAGATACTAGTCCTTTGCAAACTCAGAAATTTGGATAAATTAGCAAAAAGTAATATTCACCTTTTTCATTTGCATTGCGAGCGTTTTTGTTGACTTGAGCCGATACTGAAGCTTCGCTGCCGAGTCTGAGACATATGGTGAAAACTGAGTTTGAGCTTTGAGAAACCAACAAAAAAAAGCTTCTTTTTTTTTTCTCTCCAACAAACTTGGCTGCTATCTCGATTGTTTGTACGGTAAACACTATTTGGCTCAAGGCTTTGTCTGGCCTGCATAATTTTGTAAGTTTCCATTCAAATTTCTAGTTAATAAAATCAGGCAGCCTGGTTAATTGTGCAAAAATGGTACATGTCCACCATCATAAAATGCTTCCCACATTGTATTATTATTATTTCGGCATGTCAAAACACCAGGCAGTGGATCTTTAGATTATAAGATATGTAGTTGTTTAATTCATGCCAGGAAAATTATTAATTCTAAATTATGGCTTTCTTTTACCCAACTTTTATTGAGTTAGTACACAGCAATTCAAATAAAAGCTATAAGCAGACCTATATAACTAAATAATATACAGTCAGGTTATAAGGGTATTTGAAGGTTAACTATTATTTGATATTTAACCTTAAAACACTAGTTGTTTTTCTGTTTTGCGTGAATTTTAAATGGGATGCTTTGAGCATAATAATATTGTAATAATATTGTGGATGTTTCTGCGTTAAAAAAGATCTCCATTCAGTGTTGGTAAATTAAAGCAAATGGATTGAATAATTCTTATCATTGTACTTTTCTTAAGAGCTTGTATTGCAAGCTCTTCTAACCTTTAAAGGAAAATGTGCAGTTATTCTTTAGGTTTTGTATGAGGTAAAGTGGTAGTCAGTGTTCGCTTTACTTCAAGTGGAGTAAGTGATCCATTAAGACGTGTACAGGATCTGACATTTGTTTCTTTGGTTTGGTGCTAAGGCTAATGTCAGAACAAAGGAACAGCGTTTCATTGTAAAGAAACATACAGTATGTTGATTTGAAGATTCAAATAACATATATTTTTTATATGTCAAAAAAAAGGTTAATGCATAGGCCACATACTGTAGCTTTAATGTACCTTTTTCTAGTAGTCAAGATATGAGTACCAGTTAATAGACATAACGTGGATATTGTTATTGTCTGAAATCTCGATTAAAGCTTTAAACACTTTTTTAAGGTATGTAATTAACTATATAATATTTAATAATCTATTTAATCTGTATTGTTTTTAGATAAATTCATTAATTAAACTATTTAAGATATTAATAATGCTAATTATCTAATTAATGCAGTAATAGCTAGGGCTGGAGTGGGTGGTGAGGGTGTTATTTCTTTAAAGAAACACCTAATAAAATGGTTCTAACATTGTCAAATGAAACACACACATGCAAGCACAGATACACACACACACACACACACACACACACACACACACACACACACACAGAATGAGCTTCTTAAAAGATAACACTCGGGTTCTCTCTGACCTCAAAACGACAGCACAGCAGGCTAAGTGTGTATTCGAATGAGTTTAGTCTGAGTGTCGCTCGGTGTCGGTGCACGGGAGTCACTGCTATCTTATCAGTTCCCTTTCAGACAAAAAGTCAATGAAAGATTCTGACAATGCAGATGCTAACATTATATAATAATAATCTGCGGTTTGTATGGTAAAATGTCACAGATTTTGTTTTGTGTGGGTTTTTTTTTTTTTTGGTCCACATGAAGAGGCAAAAAAAAAAAGTTTTTTTCTTGTTATTTATTAATAAAACTTTTTTTTAAAGATATAAATTCTGTCTTTGTACACACGTGGACAAAATTGTTGGTACCCTTCGGTCAATGAAAGAAAAACTCACAATGGTCACAGAAATAACTTTAATCTGACAAAAGTAATAATAAATAAGAATTCTATGAATGTTAACCAATGAACGTCAGACATTGCTTTTCAACCATGCTTCAACAGAATTATTTTAAAAAATTAACTCATGGAACAGGCCTGAACAAAAATGATGGTACCCCTAACTTAATAGTTTGTTGCACAACCTTTTGAGGCAATCACTGCAATCAAACGATTCCTGTAACTGTTAATGAGACTTCTGCATCTCTCTGCAGGTATTTTGGCCCACTCCTCATGAGCAAGCTGCTCCAGTTGTTTCCGGTTTGAAGGGTGCCTTTTCCAGACAGCATGTTTCAGCTCCTTCCAAACATGCTCAATAGGATTGAGGTCAGGGCTCATAGAAGGCCACGTTAGAATAGTCCAATGTTTTCCTCTTTGCCATTCTTGGGTGTTTTTAGCTGTGTGTTTTGGGTCATTGTCCTGTTGCAAGACCAATGACCTGCGACTGAGACCCAGCTTTCTGACACTGGCCAGCACATTTCTCTCTAGAATCCCTTGATAGTCTTGAGATTTCATTGTACCCTGCACAGATTCAAGACACCCTGTGCCAGATGCAGCAAAGCAGCCCCAGAACATAACAGAGCCTCCTCCATGTTTCACAGTAGGGACAGTGTTCTTTTCTTGATATGCTTCATTTTTCCGTCTGTGAACATAGAGCTGATTTGCCTTGGCAAAAAGTTCCATTTTTGTCTCATCTGTCCATAGAACATTCTCCCAGAAGCTTTGTGGCTTGTCAACATGTAGTTTGGCATATTCCAGTCTGGCTTTTTTATGATTTGTTTTCAACAATGGTGTCCTCCTTGGTCGTCTCCCATATAGTCCACTTTGGCTCAAACAACGACGGATGGTGCGATCTGACACTGATGTTCCTTGAGCATGAAGTTCACCTTGGATCTCTTTAGAAGTCTTTCTGGGCTCTTTTGTTACCATTCGGATTATCCGTCTCTTTGATTTGTCATCAATTTTCCTCCTGCGGTCACGTCCAGGGAGGTTGGCTACAGTCCCATGGATCTTAAATTTCTGAATAATATGTGCAACTGTAGTCACAGGAACATCTAGCTGCTTGGAGATGGTCTTATATCCTTTACCTTTAACATGCTTGTCTATAGTTTTCTTTCGAATCTCCTGAGACAACTCTTTCCTTCACTTCCTCTGGTCCATGTTGAGTGTGGTACATACCATGTCACCAAACAACAAAGTGACTACCTGGAGCCCTATATATAGGCCCACTGACTGATTACAAGATTGTAGACACCTGTGATGATAATTAGTGGACACTCCTTGAATTAACATGTCCCTTTGGTCACATTATTTTCAGTATTTTCTAGGGGTACCATCATTTTTGTCCAGGCCTGTTCCATGAGTTTATTTTTTTAAATAATTCTGTTGAAGCATGGTTGAAAAGCAATGTCTGACTTTCACTGGTTAACATTCATAGAATTTTTGTAAATTATTACTTTTGTCAGATTAAAGTTATTTCTGTGACCATTGTGAGTTTTTCTTTCATTGACCGAAGGGTACCAACAATTTTGTCCACGTCTGTATGTGCGCCCCTACATGTTCACTGGACCTATTTATTCTTGAATGTCTATTTATTATTATGAATCATTTAATTAATTCAAGAATAACAAAATATTGATAAAATATGGATCAGTGGATCAATCGATCAGTTTTAGATATATGTAGAATCCATTCACTCTTTTAAGTAAACTAGCAAATCTAACTCATAGATTATATAAAATCTACGACTTTCTTTGTCCGTATTCTGCAGCTTTTGCAGAAAATACAAACCTTGTGCAATGGGCCATTACTGTGAGCAGGAAATGAATCCAAATTATATGTTATTCTATAGTTTTGAAATCTGTAGTATCGTTCTAGAGTGTAGAAAATAATTCACAAAACAAACATTGAATTAGAGGGTATCTTCAAACCTGTAACATATACACTGTAGGTACGAACCTTCCAATGAATAATTATTGCAGTGATTAATATGGTTCAGCTGGCAACAAGTTACTTAACCCTTACTAATGCAGTGATTACTGTAGAAAAGGCCTAACTTCATACAAGTGCAGCAGCTTCACATTATTTAAACAACAATGTCAGAAAACATATCCTGTTGTCATGGCTAAGCTGTTTCAGAGTTATAAACAAGAAAATAAAAATTTCTGATCCCGCAGAAAAACCAATGTGTGGAAATTCACTGAAAACAAGGCAATGCCTGCCATGATAAAAAGGCACCAGGACACACCGTGCATCACATGCTGTCACTATTTTCAAAGTGAGAAATATTAAAAGATACAGGTCATATAGTTTAATAGGTCAATATGAAAGTTTTTGCTACTAAAGTATACCAGCTATACTAAAAAAATATGGATTATATTAATAAACAGTGTAGTAGAACTTGCAGTCATTTTCAACATGCAGACAAGAGTCACGTTTTTGACGCTAATAACAAGTTACTGTAAGTATGTGCGCGTTACCGCAAGGTGTTGTGTGTGTGTGTTCTTATTTCTCTAGTGTTGTACTCTTTCCAGATTGCAGGGGTGACCACATGCAGCACATACAATGACCCAAAGATTTAGGGATCAATAGAAATGTTTGCACCTGACCACAAATCAGAAAAATCTATGAAAGTCATGCTACATACAGTATGCCTGTTCTGACAGAATAATATTCCGAGGTTTATATGGTAAAATGTCATTGATTTTATTTTGTGGGATTTTTTTTTTTCATCTACCTTGTTCACTAACAAGTGGAATCTTGTAGAGATTTTTTTAAATGCCAGTCAAGAGATTATTCTACACTCATTAGGAGAAACTTGATGGTGTAATAATATTGCCAGGTTTATTTGAAGATTCTTTTTCATCTACGAATAGGAAACATTATTTCTTATTGTATTTTTTATACAGCAGGTGTAGCCCTTAATCTAGCATGTTCCCAAGGATCCGTGAGACAAAAAAGCCAAACTGAAACCAAAATAACAAATTAAAAAACAAAATAACAAAACGAAAACAATACAACCAAAAACAAAATAACAAATTCAAAAACAAAATAACAAAATGAAAAACAAAATAACACAACCAAAAACAAAATAGTAAATTCAACAACAAAATAACAAATTAAAAAACAAAATAACAAAACGAAAACAATACAACCAAAAACAAAATAACAAATTCAAAAACAAAATAACACAACTGAAAACAAAATAACACAACCAAAAACAAAATAGTAAATTCAACAACAAAATAACAAAATGAAAAACAAAATAACAAAACCGAAAACAAACCAACAAAAAGGAAAACGACATAAAAAATCAGAACCCACAACAACAAATCCAGAAACAAAATACCAAAAATTTAAGTAAACACAACGACACTTCAGACGAGACATCTGTCACGTACATTTAAATGCATTTTCATTTGAGGATTCATCTTAGTGTTTCAGGATTGTATGGCACTTTGGTCAACTAAATTGTGTTAAATGTACTTGAAAAATACATTTGACTTGATTTGAGAGTACTTCTTGTACAATATGCCTTGAGTGACAGATCTTATCCAATCAGCGATAAGAATTTCATCTGCAAATTATAACCTACCTTTCCTGTTTTTTTTTCATTTGGTATGTTGTTTTTCATTTTTGTTATCTTGTTTTCTGTTTTGTTATTTTCTTTTTGAATTTGTTATCTTGTTTTCGGTTTTTCTTATATCGTTTTGCTGTAATTTAGAGCTCTGAGTAGAATAAAAGTTTATACTTGACCCTCTTCCCACCTTTTTATTAAAAAATTCACTTCATTATGTTCATTATCTGTGTCACCTTGTAAATGTTTCCTATAAAACAACCCTTCTACATCAAGCTTTCTTCTTTCTTTTTTCACTATTTTGTCAGCCTGTAACTTTCTGCCTTGCATAGTTAGAATAACTTTTTCATACATTCATAAACCAACCGCTAAATGATTCTAAACTTCTGAACTTCTCTAACCAGTTCAGGTCAGTATGGTGGGTGTTATGTCTTGCCACTACACAAGGCGTTTGATCAGAGCCAATAGGCGGATTTTTGGAAATAAATAAAGTAAGGATTTTAGCCTAAACGTCTCCATAAAACATCCACCGTTGCATATTTGCTATGCTAGAAGTGAGCAAAAACAATTTGGTTGTAAAGATAAGCAAAGTCGTTTCATTAAAATGCGGTTCCACATCCCGGTTGCTGTGCAGTACAGGCAGTATGTCTCTTTTCACATTAGCAGGGTGATGTAACCTTCACTTCGTGTTAATGTAGCTTTGACACCCATACTGATTACAAAGTTCAACCGTAGCAGGTCGCATTTACTTTGATTTCATTCCTGAAAAATGTCTGATTACAAGAGACAGAACTCATTTAGATGTAAAGTTCAATGCTGGCCTTGGGTGCTTATTTGCAATATGTTTGTCAAAAAAGATAATAAATATCATAAAGCCACAGGTTACCTTCATATTTCTGAAAAGTTCTTATGTATTTCTGATAATATAATCTAAATATAAGGTTCCCCTGGGAAGATACCCCACCTCTCTTTGAAGTTCCGTGAGCCTACTGTACTGTATATCTATAACAGCTCCCAGCTCCCTTAAATGTCTCCATATACAATATCATGGACTTTTACTGTGGTTTCATACTCATTCATATCTCTTTGTGCTAAATTCACCTCGCTTTACTCAATGGACAGGGCTTTCCATTCAACATCCTTCTGTTCAACATCAACTACTGTCAGTAGGTTTTACATATTTTTCCAAGAGGCTTTGAGTTTTGAAGTTCTGACACAAATTCTTTACTCTTCCTCAGGTCCAGACTGAGATACGCAAGACATGGCAGCGTTGGACCTTGGCGTTCGACTGGAAGGTTCCGGTTGTGCTGGTTAATTACCGCTACAGATCAGTGTTGACTAGTGTTAACAGCAACAGCAGTGTTCAATCCCATGTCCCAGTTCCACTGACTAACCCGGTGTATCGCTCGTCTAGACGAATCAGCAGCACTTGCATGTCTCACAGCATGCATGCACACTCTCACCTTACCCTGCCTGGATACGTCTTTAGTAACTCAGATGCCGAGAGTCTGCCTCCGTCCATTCCCGAGGAGAACGAAGATGAAGCCAAACACGTTGATGACATCACACTTAGGGAAAGCACGAGAGTTTTTCCGAATGATGGGGACAAATTCTCGGACGATATAATCCTTGAGAGTAAGGCCAAGCAGGCCAGTGCATTCAGAGAGGACGCCGGTTGCGCTGGGGACATCGTACTGAAAGACTCGGTTCGGTACAGCAATTTGGATCAAGACGAAGTACTGGAGCTATAGAAGGAAAAGGAAAGGTCATGTGTTAGATTGCCTTACATATGCAAAGTTATGGCTTAACTTGTTCATGTATCATCTTTCTGTGAAAACTGTGAGAAAGATCCCAGTTGGGATTTTCATTCCGAGGTAATGTGTAATGAAAACGCCAACTGAGATTCATGTGAAGTGCCATTAGACGTGCAGCTAAGAGACCTTTCCAAGTGAAGAGAATGAGCTTTCTCTTTAATAACTCTGCATGTGACATATGCAAGGACAAGCTGTAAAATCATCAAACAACTCATGTTTGAAATTCGATATTCAAGCGAAAAAAAATGAGGTTAAACAGTGAAGAAATTAAATTTGGCTAAGGGTCTTGAAAGTGAAGCACTGAATGCTGTATAGCGAACGATAGACAATAGCATGATATTTATGTCTCAAATCACCTTGGAGTCAGTGTTTATCTAACAGTGATGTTCAATTTTGCATGGATCTCTTGGGACATTTGCATTTGGGACATTTTGGTCTTTCACCGACTTAGTATCTTTGTCGAAATGTGCATGTGCAAGAAGCAAAATTTTGGGTATCTGGTAAGCCATGAGCGATACCAGGGACATCCTCTAACATACAAAAGTGTTGATCCACCTCTCATTTCTTTATATTTTGCTTCCAAAGTGTTTTCTCGTGTTTTTTAATGTACTGTAGTCTATAGAGGAAATTTTCTCCAGGCTTCCTGAAGGGATCCATTTTTGCAAGCTTTTGGCTCTAATTTTCTAATCCGGTCTCTGAGCAGTTTCAAAGGAATGTTTTTGTTTGTTAAGCCAGATCTTGACCTATGAAGCATTCAAGCTTTTCTTTTTTTTAATTCAGGCATGAACCAGTGAGAATAGATGATGACAGATGATCAGGCCTGTGATTAGTATACTGGTGATGCTGAATGCTGAGTGTTTGGAACAGACGAGAGGGGAAACGAGTTTGCTGCTGAGGTTGTTACATAAACAATAAATTTTTTAATTGTATCTTTAGGCACTTTGCAGCCTGTCTCAGTGCAACAATTATTGTTTCCATTTCTTTCATTTATTCTACATAGATTAATTTAATGTAATATGAAGAAATGAGTGGTAGGGCATTAGTGGCTCAGCGGTAGGTCTCTCACCCTCCATGCAAAAAACCTGGGTTCGATTCCCACCTAATGCCACCAAACCCCAAACCCCAGTCCCTGGATGCAGTTCCATTCTCCAGCCTGGATAAAATGGAGGGGTTGCTTTAGGAAGGTCATCCACTGTAAAACCTATGCCAAGTTGGTGACGCTTCAATGCGAGCAGCTAAAAGACTAATGAAATGGGGCTGGCTCAAGACTTTTGCTCCTCTTTGTTAGTTTTGGGATCTTTGGATAGAGTTGCAAACTAGTGTCATTTTGGCATGGTTGCAGAGAAAGATGAAGATTACTGTAGCTCTGAGAAAGGTGGTATCTTTTCATGTAGCCTTTGTTCATGCCTCAAATCTTATTGAAGCTAAACCTTTTGTTGAATGAAAGGGTGCGAGGATGAACTATGGGGTAAATACACTTGTAGCTACATACTAGCTGTACTAGCTGTAACCATACTGTACATATGTGCGCAAATGTATCTGTTTAACTGTTGTTTATTTACATGAATATTTGTTATGTGCTTAGATAGCCAGCAATCTAAGGGTGCCAGAGTTCCTTTCCTCTTTTTAAACCAAGTGCATTCACACGATAAGGTTTGTATTAGGATTGCTGCTTTGTTTTAGGTTTAAAATAAACAAATGTGACGTTTTTTTTTTCTTTTTGGCATTTTACACAAAAGCAAATGCATGACGCTTGAGGTTTATTTAAGATATTTATGTAGATAATGTGAAATATTCTGTATTATTATATGCATTGTTTATTAAAATGTGGTTAAGCTGAAAGTGACGCATAAGTGTGGCTGAATTCTGCCATGTTTAGTATCTCGGGTCAGTGGTTAAGGCGTTGGACTACGGTTTG